>JAQIXX010003854.1:0-18084 GCA_034700605.1 Willowsia nigromaculata
TTGTCCTATGGAAAGATTGTCCTATGGAAAGGATGACCGGGGAAAAAGTGTCCGTGGAAAAATGTGTTATGGAAAGAAAGTCCGGAACCCAACTTGAGAATGTCAGTTGTTTCAACAAACATTGTTCCTTTTATCCTGTTAGTACGTAGACGAAACACGTTTAATAGATAAAAAGTATACTTTATATTTTAAATACTCGGAAATCCAGTTTAGGTGGATTTAACATGAAAAAGTGGGTGAAAATTAAACAAAGTTTTGGGCAGTGACAAAGGTGAAAGTACAAGAAAGTTAGTCCGTTTGTATTACTTGCAAAAAGATTACCTGAGTCCCAAACATCCATCCAACTATAGAATCTTCATTCACTAATGTTACATATTACTCAGTTAAGTAGATGGTCGTCGTTAGAAATCCACAATTGGACAGTTATGCACAGGTTGTCATTGTATCACCTTATTTCTCAAAATATTCAGGAAATTTTTAGGACGGGAGGAGAAGTTCTAAGATTTCATTTGCTTTGACGCACTTTTCCTAGAAAAGCATTGAAGTAGTTTTCTCTCGAGTCATACTCATATATCCAATATTAGGTTGCCGAGAAAATAACAAATGGAAAACATGAAAAGAGAAGAAAATTGAGAAGAAATGGGAAATATAACGCATAAAAGCACGCACACATCAATCTAAGATCTAATTTCATATAATATGTTATATGAAATACATCATTTTCTCGTTTTCCTATCATTCGTTCTCGCAATTTCTGTCGTTTTCCCTCTTTTCTATCTCCTTTGTCTCAATTTAATATAATTACATATAACAAGTGAAACAAATAAAGTTGGAATAACGAGAAGTAGGAAAGTAGCGGAAGTAAAGTTGCTTTCAAAATGAAACCATATAAAACTTTATCAGATTCGTTAGAAAATACACAAATCCGGAGAATTTCAAGTTCCGCAAATTAATGAGCCACCTTTTTAAGACTAACACGGGCAGACATGACATATCATTGGATGAAAAACTACATTAAAAAATTCAAGATACAGCTCAAGTCTCATCATTTAAACCTTTTGTCGTATCAACAAGCATAAAGTAGATAAAATTTCCTCAAATCTGGAACCACTAGAAATCTCTATCGTTAGCCGATGTTCAACGAAAATGCGGAATCCTTTTATTGCTCAATGTCATTTCCTTGTTATCGGAGAATCTCATTTTCAGGTTTTTCCTCTTGTTCTTCTTTCTTTCCCCAAAAACTGGAATTTTCTCCTTTCTCATCTGACCAAGGGAAGATGAATGCATCGCTAGTCAGTAATAATATGACGGAGTACTATGGTATCGTCTCTGTCGTCTCCTGGCACTTAAATTGGAGAAGCATAAAAACGCTATATTGCCGTTTGCGATAATATACGTGAAAATTGAGTAACTCATTTCCACTCTCTCCAGAAACTTTTTTTGCTCTATCATTCAGCCCGCATTTTTGCGATGACAGACTTCTTCGAGGAAGGAGAATGATCCTATCAACTTTTTTGTTAAATTCACTCGAGAGCTCGGCAATGAAAGAATTTACTCATTGGCTGTCGCAAAATACATCATAGGCTATTGAGAGAAAATCGAAGCGTGCTTTCCCCATTACTCGAATACAGCGCTATATCAAACTGATTCACAGTTTGCAAGTCGTTCCCCACTCTGTCCCTAGAAACAATCGTTCGGGTGATTGTCAAGACCGCATTTGGCCAAGTGCAACTTTGACATCATATTTTTGGCAGCATATTTGCGATACCCAAATTTATATCGTTCTAAAGAACGAACATTTTTGTGCAGATATTAATCTACCATTCTAAACATTGGCTTATTTTCTTGCCCAAATTAAATTATTCATTTTTCAGTAATGTTTTTTTAATTCAGTAAAAATTTGTCCAAGTCTTCGAAAACCATTCCAAGCTTTCACAAATGCACGACTGCATCGTCACGTCACACCTCCCTGTAAAACGGTTCTGTCACTTATCACGTCTAAATGTCTCTCATGAACCAGCCCATTTTCTACATATCGTTTTAAGACTCCTACCTACTTTCTCCGCATGTTTCTACCAAATTTCTCAGTGTGTTCAGATAAACCTTTAACTTGGAAAACAATGGGAAAACCTTTGCTGTATAATGTTTTCCAGGTGTTTAAAGAATAAAAATTCGCTGCTGTTACAGAAAGAATATAGTAAAAATCGATAATTTCCCACCAGTCGGTGTATCAAGTAACTTCTTGTCGCTTTCTTGACAAATTTGTGCATCCCAGTCGTTTAACGTGTAGTTTTTTTACAAGTATATAAATTTTATGCTCTATTGTTCTAACTCATTTGAATTGAGTTTATTTCAAGGAAAAATTTGGATCGACTATAAATCGAGCTTTCTATTGTTAACTTTTCTTTTAAAATCCAGCGTCGTATTTTTAGCCACATTTCCCATCTACTTTATATTTCTTTGCATGCATTCATAACCAAATTATATTCCACTTTCGTTCCCTTTTCCCCCAACAAGCTACTCTCTGGTTTTGACATAATCTCCGTCTCTCACGCTTTTGTTGTGATGTTGCTTTTGACATGTAAAATATCTGTATAATTTTACAATTTCCATTTTCCGCCCGATGTCAAAAATCCAGTGGCACAAGCGTATGCATTGTTTTTTCCCTTGAGATGATAATGATTAGCTAACAAAAAATATTTGTAGAACCAGCTGTTATAAAACCGAGATTTGAAAAAATTCTACTTACATTTTCAAGTATATATGTTGACGATGTCTATGATGGTTCTCCTATGCAAATAAGCATGCATTATGTGTACTCTCCGCCGACAAAAGACGATGGCAACATGATTTCTGCAAAAATAATAGAAACATCTGCTACAACAACCTTACCACAGCATATAGAATATCTGCCACATGAAATACAGTAGGTCTTTTGTATGGAAACCGTACACTTAAAAAATTGTTTGATCTTCCCACTACTAGAGCTGTAGATAGAGAGAGTGGCAGAGTAAAAGCATCACAGAGAAAAAAACAACTGTGGTATTTTTTCAGTGGATTTTGCTTTTGTGTAGGATGAGGTTTAATGTCTGTGACTGCAAGTGACACATAAAAACATTAGAATCCAACGAAGCGCAACAAACCAGAGACTGTATAATGTTATGATTTTTTGGCAAGAATAAAATATTTCAAGCAGATGACAACATCACGTCAATGCTGCTCTCGTGTGACGTGAGAGAATAATTTTTTAATGCAAATATTGCTCAGAGGCAGCTCGTGTTAATACTTTGAGCGTCAAACGTGTTTGATGAATGAATGAATGATTAGACTTACAATTACATACCTACATACTTTGGGTATTTTTATCACAAAATTTATACACAGAATAAAATCAACAGATTCGGAAAACGTTTATTAGGTTTACTATGGAATTCATGATGAAGGGTACTTGGGTTTAGTGCTTTTAAATTAGATAACATTTATTACTTGGAATACACTCTGTTTTAGGTATCTACTCACAAATAAAATGAAAAAAAGTTGCCCTTTTTCTGTTGTCGTAAATCCAGCGAAACTTGTAAGGTCATTTCTAAACATTCTTTTCTGAAACAGAAGCAATTGTGTAGCGAATGAGACTCGTGTTCATGCGAGAGAGAAGTATGGAGTGCAAGGACCACCATAAAAATTTGTAATGCGCTCTGGGTAGTAGTTAGAACGCAATAAATTTAGGCTTGGGAAAGTAAAGAGAGAAAAAAAAGAAAGCGGTGAAAGTAGAACAAAAGAGAGATGTGTTTACGTATTATTCATACATAAAATGCTAGGTCATCATTTCACTCCAGTGGCACAATAGCTTGTCTTCATCCAATGCCACGCATACTTATTTTCTCCGATGGCCTTGCTCCCAGAAAAACTGGGCATGTCGAAAAATTCAAATGTGAAAGTTGTATTTCTGCTTTCTAAACCAAGTCGTACTGTATCGGAATGTTTGCAAACCATCTGAAATTGAATTTCCCAGCTTGATACAGATGTGAAAAGAAAAAGACAACTGGAAAAATATTGAGCAAATATTTTGTATTCCTAAAAGTTATTTGTGTAACATTTTGTTTTCCTGTTTTCACTTGGGCTAAACTAATTCAAGTGGTAATGCAGAATAATGTGTCCTTATAATGTATAAGTAGAGTGAACGAAGGTCGTTATCACATGGTTACATCGTCAAGTAAGAAATGAAGGACATCTGAATACGAAAGGAGCAAAATGTCAAAATTTGTGGAGAAAGCAGATAAAGTAATTTTCGAGACTGACTCCATCTCTATTGGGACGAGGAAGGTATATGAGCTCCTTGAATCCAAACATTTCTCAAGAAACCTGCTCATAGCTTGTTTTCGTTAGACTCAAAGAAACAACGTTGCGAAATTACTTGCTTACCTGAACATTTGCAATAGAGGGTAATAAACTGCTATAATAACACACGTGTAAGCCTTTTCATGCTCATATCCATAGTTTCTTTTCGGTATTGTACATAATTATCATAAAAATTACCCAGCAGCTGAATATCTTTTCTGAAAATGATATTAGGGAAATCGCACTTACACACAAGCTTGCAGGAAACTCAGTTTGGCTATCAAATTTAGAAAATTCTTTTAAATTGCGGGTGGGTTTTG
This sequence comes from Willowsia nigromaculata, assembly GCA_034700605.1. Lineage (NCBI taxonomy): Eukaryota > Metazoa > Arthropoda > Collembola > Entomobryomorpha > Entomobryidae > Willowsia > Willowsia nigromaculata. The sequence continues at coordinate 4,659 of JAQIXX010003854.1, forward strand.
GGGAAATGTTTTGAAAGTCTGGCTGTTTGCAGACTCATTCTGTTTCAAATACCAAAACAGGGATTCCCCTGTGACTAATATCTCAAGAAAGTTTTCTGGCTTTCGCGAAAGTAATGTAAATACGCAGCAGGTAGTGAGAAGCAAAAACCAAATCCATGCCTATATTTTTTTACACCTGCACTAGTTTTTGCACAGGTAAAATGATCATTACTCCCACAAAATATGACTATCGTATGGTAACCAAATACCGAGAAGCTAAAATGAAAAAATATATGTCTAAAGTTTGCATATCATTTTTCTGTGTACTTCCCTTTGGGGTTAAAATTCCGCCAAGAATTTCTGAATGTATCGGGAGAGGTGTAATAAAGGTTTAAACTTTTTAATATTTTATGAGACGGAATATAAGAAAGCGAGAGAGAACAAACAAATTACTAGTGAAAGTTTAAGACTGACTTCTAGCATGAGAGAAAGTATGGCAATTACACGAACGGTATTTTACCCAGCTCGAGTTGAGTCTGCGAAGAAGCTCATAATTTTCGAGGAAAAGTATGTTCTCCAGTTTATGTATGCATATTGAAAATTATATTGTTGTCGATTTTTTCATCATTTTCATCAACTTCCCCAAATGAAAGTTTATGCATACCGGTTAGGTTTCTTAATCATACTTCTGAAAACATGTCATTAGCTTTAGTATAGGTCGGGAAGCTCTTTAAATTACAATTGGATATTACCCCAGAATTTTTATAAATCGAGTTTTCAAAGCTATCGTTTCATAACCTGGTTCGGTTGTGTAATGGCTTTCTCTTTATTTTTTTGTTGCGAAACTTCTAATAACTTATACCTGTGCATAATAGGTTGTGCGAACGTGGGCTTTACCATGGCGCCTTTTTATGTCTACATATTATCACAGACAGTTTTCCGACCCAAATTTCTCTGCAATTTTTATATAGAGAAAGCGGTGAAAGTCAACAAGATAATAGCACACGCCTCATATTTATTACCTTGTTTCCAAGAACCGCCTGTTTATGAAAACATTGCAGTAAAAATACCGAAACTAGTACATGCTACTATATTACCTGGCGCATGGAACTATTATGAAGATCACGTTGTGTTCAACACAGCATAGATCATGTTTATACTTCGTTCGAAAATACTCCTGCAAATTTGAGTTATTAAAATTTTGCAAAAATGCAGCACTTAAAAAACCGCCATGTACTAAATACGGTTGTGTTTGAAAAGGTATCCATCAAAAGGATTTTCAGTGGTATCATTTAGTGCAGTCTGTCAACATTATTACCACGACGTGTGCGTCCCACTCAAAGACCACGTTTTCATTTCCCCATAAACCGCTATCGCAAGTGGAGTGGAGGTGTGTATTCGCATATTTTCTCAAGTTTGGTTTCCTGTTTATTCCATCACTCCACATCCCCCAGCGAGCATCCTCTTTAGAAAACGAGATTAGATTGGAATAGATGTGTGTGCATGTTCTCTAAAGATGTTTTACTGCGTGGCATGGAAAAAGTAATGATGATTTTTTTGTGAATTTTTTTCTTCTAGTGTATGCGGTGGTCTCGTCGTCCATTTCCTTCTGGATCCCCGCCATAGTAATGATAGTGATGTACTCAAAGATCTTCCGAGAGGCTCTCCGTCAGAAGCGAGCCCTCTCCTCAACTTCCGCTTGTCTAGTCCTCCAACATGTGAACAGCACCTCGCGCTCTGCCAATCACAGACGTTCCTATCGCGCCGAGATTACGCAGAATGGTAAGAACATTTTTAAACATGGCTTTAATTATGTAAAGTTTCAAAATTTAAGTTTTCCACAAGTTGTAATTCTTATGTAATCGGCACCAACCAACCAAAAACAGGCATTTGAGTGTATAGTATTGTTAAAATGACCATGCAAAATATAAATTTTATAATATGTTATGCAATTTCCAGAATAGTGTGCATTATTAGTATCCACTCAACAGAAAGTAATTTAAGAAGCCTCGTCTGCTCCAAATCATAATGTTCATGTCAGCGGCAGGGAAAGTCATATTTAAAGCGTGACTATGATTCCCTTAGATTCTTAAAATATTTTATAACATTCGTAGCATTTTGAGAAAAGAAGGGCGTGTTTTCAGACAGATAAAAATGCATGAAAATGTGTCACCTCTTTAGAAACGCCATATTTTACCTTTCCACTACAGAACCATTCTGCTACATTTTCCTCCAAATATTTAACATGCTGTCATTCTTACGACGACGTTTGCACAACAGCCGGTCGTGTGCAGCAGAAAAGTCGTTGGGTCCAAAACTTGTGTGACTTGAGTTGACTTTTCTCAAACCAATTGCCAGAGACGCGTTATTACAGTGAATTCCGTGGAGTACCAGATAGAAAGCGATAATATGCAGATGTCCTCATTTCCTTACTTTTCTACTTCCTAGTCATCATTATCTGTTACATAACAGCGAAGCCACTAGAGTAGTGTCAACTACCCTACTACAAAATAATAGCTTCCAAAGGAAAACCCAGCGAGTGAAAAACCACACGAACCGTTGTAATCAACGTAGCATGAAAAATCACATCTTTCCTTGATGAATTCAGAATCAAAAGAGACATCTCAAGAAACTATCTGTAATCTAGCCACAGAAATGATATTTCCAAAAGCCATAGTAGGATTTGAACTAGTCGTTACTTTTCTTTTATGCATATTGTATTTTTCTACGAAATACTACGACTCAGGTTTTCGGAGGTATCATTTCTGAAAAGCGTGGGCAGGCAGATATCTCGAGAAACATCAACATTTCAGCTGTCTAATTGCCAACTACAAAGTTTCCAAGTTTTTCCAAGGAAAATCGTGCATATAAATATTTAACATGCAGATTCTCAATGAAAAATTTAAAGACTTTATGAATCTCTCGTGTTGTATTTCGTTTTTTTGCAGGAAGATTAAGAACCAGAAAGAAACAGTCACATTTTAACTACGCATGAGTGAACCTGTTTGGTTCACAGTTTGTTTTTTAACAGCTCACTTGAGACACTTTCTGGGGGCAATTTGTAGACGTTGATGAGGAGACAAGTGACACAACAACTTGGGATGCTAGAGTGTGTCTGTGAATCTGCGTAGTAAAATAGAATGCCCTCTTCTAAGAAGCGTCAAGAAAGATGTGTTGGGAGTAATCTAGGGATCTGAATTTATTTATGATCATGTCACTCGCTTGAGCGCTGAGTAACCGTGTGTGTTGAATTTTGATAAAGATGGATTAATATCTTTGGAGAGAAAAAAATAGCACAAACTTTTGTGATGATGGCTTTATACCTAATTAAAAATGAGTAAATGGATGTTGATGCTACGCCAAAGTTACTTCGTTTCACCTGTCATTAAATTACTATGCAAAAAGTTTGTTGAACTTATTTTATCGAAGGTTTTGCTAACAAATTTTTTCCGTGCTAACAACGAAATTTTGAATAACAAATAATTATTGATGCTTTTGGATCCTTGAACCGAAGTTTAAAGACGCACGGCACAAAGAGTAAAATTTTGGTTTGGAAAATGCCAAACCTGATTATAATTTTGTATTCTCTAACACTAAAGTTATAAAAAGTGTGCATGAAAAGACTCAAGATTTACACAAAGTTTGGAGGGGGCGTGTTGTTGTTTTTGGTTTGCTTTTGTTGTTGTTGTCCGTGTAGGTATTTTAATTAAATCGGAGTCAATCCATTCTCATTGACATTTAATGTCTTGCGACTTTGCGACCAGCAAAAGCAATATTACATTGCATCTTTTCATCATTCGAAGAGCTTCTTTTATGGGGAAATTTTCAAGGAAACAAGATCTTTAGTATAACATGTCGTCGTCCCACACAAAAATCATTCTGAGCTTTACAGTGTAAGTGGAGAAAGTATAGAAGTAAGGCGATGTGAAGGAATTAAATTTAATCTTTTTTCAATACTTCAAATATGTGGAATGCACATGAAGACTATCTTTATGGGATGTGAGATAAAATCGGGAATAGAATTGGAAATTGAAGTACTAGTTTTGAGCGTGTCTCCTACAACAAGCCTGAATAATGGCTTGATGTTCCCGAATTTATTTCAATCTTTTCCTCATTTAGTTAAAAGGACGACTCAGGTTTCAGGCATAAAAACTTATATTCTTGGGAAATAAGATAAAATGACGTTATCAACATTTTAAGGCTCAAATTGAAAAGTTTATATGTTGGAGCATATCTATTATGTTCACAAGAAATTATGATAATTTTGGGAAAACATCTATTTAAATTTCTTTCGTTCAACTTATTTATCAATTTGTAAAAGAATATTTTGAAATCAAATGCTGAGAAGTTTATGCTCACACAATAACCTAATAGAATTCTTTACTTATGTCATTTCAAACTGATGTATTTCCAAAATTTTGCAGCTGCTCGTTATTTTACATTTAATGCTTCATTCCGGTTATTTGGTTGAAATTATACAAATTACATGTAAAGTTATTAAAAGCGATAGATGCGTCCTCGTGTTTATGCTTTTCAGCAAATTAATTCTCTAAAATTCCACCCAATATATGATTTCATAGCATTAGACAGATCATTAAACAGTATATTTATGATAACATGCATGTAGAATGATATAGAGTAATAATATGTAAATCAAAGTCACTTTCTCCTCCAAATAAACCAGCTGATTGAGTAAGTATGAGCTCGTTCACAGCTCTGGGCAGAATCCCTAGCAGAGAGTATAGAACGAGGAGAAAGAGAGAGAGAGAGGAAATGAAATTGGTTATGAAAATATTTGGATGCTCTACTCAGGCATTTTCTCATCTCATCATCTCATGTCTACATTTTCGCTTGAGTAGATCAAATCAGCAACACCAACCAAAAACCCAACGTGAACCACCACTTTCTCTTCCCACCACCAATCTTCAACATCATCATCCCCAATTTTCTCTACTTTCTCCACTTTCTCCATTCTTCCCTCGAAAAGACCGTCGCCAGAAGCAACTTCTGAAAGGGAATCAAAGCGAAACTAAAGGGAAAGCAAGCAGCAACGAATAAAACATTCCTCTACATAACAATCAACAATTTGAGGAAAGAAGGAAGGAAAGGATCACAATATATATTACATGAGTGGGAGCGAGAAAATCGAAAAAATAAAAAATTTCCTTCCTGGAAAACATTTTTCCACTGACTGGATGTGGTGTTTAGATGGCTGGAAGCGACTTCATTATCGATGTCGATGGATATTTACATCGTGAATATATAGTAGCAATAAAAACTAATAATTTTTGCGAATATATTGGCAAAACTGAAGTTATGGAATGGGTAAATAGCCGGAGGGCAGTGGATATAGTAGTGGGCTAGATATACGTGTCATTGTAATGCCACGGTATTATGATTGCATAAGAATTTTAAAAGTTAAGCAAAGAATTTTACGCGTATACTTTTCTTGGAAAATTTTAGTTCGTTGGAGAAAACTATCAAGGTTATTTATTGGCGAAAATGCAAACAAATTTTTAACCTTGAATCTTGGCAAATTTAAATAGTCAATATTCCCAGCAAACCCGTACTTTGTGTGGTCAAAAATAAACAACAATTTTAATGAATACTTTATCTCGGAAAAAGAAAGTGGTGAAAGCATATTCTGGTTTTTACGTGGAAAATAATAAAAAGGTTAAATATTGTTCTTGGTACACCCACACTACAAAGGGAAAACACTGATTGTCTGATGGTAGGTGATTCCCACACTTCTTGTCACTTAATATTAGCTAATGTTGCTCCGCACTAATAGCAAAGGGTTCGCCCTTGAACTATCATGACGAGAAGGGAAAGAGAGCGAGATAAGTAGATAGAGAGAGAGAAGCGTTTTCGGTTATGCTCGTTGCGACTGGGAAAATGCTAACGAAATTATTTATTCTCATGTCCCTTATCATTTTCTATTGAGAGGGTGGGCTTTGTATGTGTTTGCGTGGAGAAAGCAGTGGAGAAAGCAGCTAATGAGAATAAGTGGAATGGGAAATTTCAGTTGGCATTCCACCACCACACGATCGCCATTATCATCGCCATCGCCGCCATATCACGACCACCAGGGAGATGAAATGATGTGGGGTAAAATTGGAGGGAAAACCGAACATGAGCTAACAAATGAAAATGGGAAAAGACGCTCTCCACTTTGTATAGAGCGAGATCACTCAAGGTCACATGAGACCCTAAAGATTCTACACTGTAGTAACTCACCATCACCCAGAAATATCTACTTTCCAAGAAGATCACTTCACTTGAGCGTGATGCTGCTGTGGTGGTGCTGGTGAAAGTGGTGAAAGTTGTGATGATGAAGATGAACTTGTCTCTATGGTGGATTGGGTAGTGAAAGATGTATTGTTAAATTATCTGAGGATGATGATGATGAGCACGTCAGAAATCGTGTGTATGTGTGCATATTACAGACACCCTTTACGTGATGATTTCCATAATGAAATAATCCTGTCAAAATTCTATTTACTTTCTCCTTTTGGGTGTTTCACGCCAAAACTGCAAACTCATTTTGTGGTAATCCATTGAGCGTTCGGGTTTGAGATAAATGGAAAAATATTTTTAATTTGATGAGTTGGTGAACTTCGCGTGCTAAACGGGGGTTAAAAAGGTGCTATTGTTTTTATTCAAGTAAACCTTCAAAAACTATGATGCGCTCTAAGTTGAGTACTCTTCCATGAACCTTGAATTAATTCCTCTTTGATGAGGATCAGTGGGGTGGGTAATCCCATTTATTTATCTTGCTGCCTTCATTGTCATTGATTTAGGTGTCTCACTTCCCCCCAGAGAGTTTTTTTTAGGTTGCTCGAGCTTTCACTCATAAAGCGTTAAATATTTCAATTTCAGCTTTTATCCTTGTTGTAAAATTATGAACTAACCGTTAAAACACGTAGAGCTAGCAGTAAACTTTGAACTTTTCATGACATTTATGCGGTTGAATAATTAAATGACCTCTTTTTCTTCTCATTTAAAAACATTTTAGTTATTAGTATGCAACCTCTCCCTTTTATTTTCCACGTGTTGAATTTTTAAGGATGTCTGTTTGAATGTATACATTTTTAAAACTATATTATACGTACAAAAATAATTTAATAGCAAATTCGCCACAGTACATGACAAAGAGACAAAGTAAACTTTCTTTTATCTCTTTTCCTAAAGTGAAGTACAAGGTTAATCTTTTTAAACTAGGCTTGTCGGAAAACGAATTCTCTACACACAGGTATACTTTATTTAATTATATGCTTGCACAGGCACCTGCCATCGTTTTACGGAATTTCGAGAGAGAAGTGAGCTTCAACATTTTTGTCCTTTCAAGAATATTTTGAATGTTAAATCCAATTTATTTATTAAAAGGAAAGACAGGATCTCAAAGAAAAAAAGTAGCTTAAATAGGTAGCTCTAGGGTGGAATTCAGGGAAGGAATTTCCTTTGTTACTTACTTTCAGCTTGTGTTGTCCCTTTTTCAAAAGTTAAAGAAGCAAAATTATTTCTCTTGCATTGAAAAAAAAAATTGAAAAAATGTCGTTCTAAGAAAAGTGAAATATTTTAAAAGCACATTGAAGTTTTTTAAGAGGTACAAATATTTTGCTCACAATGTTGTGGCTGCAAATTATTGTTTTTACTGCGTAGAATTCCAGTTTTTAGATCGACATAGGATTTTAAGGGCATGAAAGCGCGTAGAATTGAAATTTGGGTAAACAATTGATGATGGTAAAAAACACATAATTTGGCTGGAAAAATATTTGAGTACAGGGATATAAAATGTGTAGTATGTTCTAGAATAATCTATTGATATTGCGTAAGTAAGCTACTTTTTCAAGTTAATCTGATAGTGAGTTAATATTTTCTCAAGGTGAATCCTCTCCAATTGCCTTTTTCTGGTTTGGTAATAGAGGCAAGATAGAAAAAGTTCATATTATTTTGTAACCAATTGTTAGACACAAAGAGTGATTACTTTTATTTCAAAGAAAACTATAATTCCACTAAAGTGTCTAAATATTGTAGTATGTCAAAAAACTCAGGAATACTCTTCCAAGTAAGGAACTAATTATTTTGCAACAAAATTTTCTAAATTTGTGCTTTTATGATTTATTTTACATATGATTTCAAATTTGTTTTCGAAATTGCTTCAGTTGATGTATTATTCGCTAAAATAGTTGACATTTCTCTGGAACGCTCACTGTTAGATGCCTTTTGTAATTCCAAAAGTAAGAAATTTTGTTGGTTTCAATGTAAAGCTTACATGAATAAAAGTACACAAAACCGGATCTTAAGCGACAGAAATGTTCATCGCGTTTTTTTTTTTGCAATACCGACTTAGCTTAGTTTCTAAATTAAATAGAGTTTACATAAAGGTATTACATTTTTATTGCGTATTTGCATATTTTCATAGAAGAAAGACAAGCTTAAAGCTACTTTTCAATTCTTTTTACAACTGCGCCTTTAGAAATTTTATGAATATCTTGAAAAATATTTCATTTCCGCATTTAAAGAAAAGTCGAAATATCTAATTTAATTTTATAATTCCCCAAAATTCATTTGTATTTGAATATGCTTTCCTTTAGCTCAAAATCTGCATTTTGTCGATAGTACTAGTTTGCAATAGAGCCTTTGCTGATAACAAAAATATTCAAGATTTCAGCCGAAAATACCTTCATTATTCGTGTTTTCTCATTGAATGGTATTTTAGGTAATTCCTTTATATTAGTCATAATTCCTAGAAACGAATCTTTCGCGAACGTACTTTAGAATATATTATCCTTACGCGTGCAAGTGTATCACGTCTTTAAAAACTCAAAAGCTTTTCATACAGTCATTCACCTCTGAGAACTTCAAATACCAAGCATTCAATATACATATTTTCACTTCCTCCGTTCTCTGGTAAATTTTCCATTCTTTTTAAAGCATTTTTTCAAAACATTAGAAAAAGTACATCGACCGGTAAACTTCAAAGTGCAATGCACTGTAGAAAGGAGTTTCTTCCTTTCATAAACAAGCCGTTACCATCATTTAGCATGATCATATGACATTTTAGAAAAAGGAGTTTCTCTGACAGTGAAATGAAAGCTTTCTTTTTTCATGAAAGAGAAGAAGGATCATCTCTCTGGGGACCTCCTTAGAATAGATTGGAGAGAAGGGGGGACCAGTCAAAAACAGAGGGAAACGTGGAGATGCTTAAGTTCTCCTGTAAAATCTATAGAAATAGAATTTCCGAAAATGCTTTTATTAAGCCTTTTCATTCATATTGAAAGATGAGACATACTAAAAGACTTCCATATGTCGACATCCATCTCTATGTCATAAGGGCTTTTTTGTTTCAACGATTTTTGCTTGACAGTGGGTGGTAATGCTATATGATCTAGATTTCAAGGACCAACAAAAAGGAAATTTTCCTGTTTGGTAGTCAAACGAAAAATAAGCTTGAAAGGATTTCCTTTTAATTCAATTGGAAGATACCAAAATACCGTAATCAATAATTGGCAGTTCTAAGTCTTTCAAGTTTAAATTTGATACTCTTAATTAGTCACATTTTAAATATCCAAGTAAATCAAGGAATTTAGTTTTGAACAAAGAACTTTAATGGGCGATTTATATAGGTTCTTTGTTTAATTAAATAGACATACCTACAATGTTCGCCAATCCCTTAAAGTGCCCCTTCAATGCACACGCAATGGAATAAGAAATTCTAAACCTTTCAAAGGGTTTCAAATTAGGAGGAAAAGATATTCTCAGAATATGTCGAGTTACTATGAATTGCCTTAACTACCGAGCTTATTTAGCGAAAGAGATGGCTTTGGCTTACATCGGAGCCTTCGTAATGATTAATACCGAATCCCTAGGAAAGGAGAAACAAGGTGGATAAATTCTGTTCTTGGAATATGGTGGTCACACAACCTGGTCGGAAGTGTATTCCCTTTCCTCTCAGATCTCCTGTCAGATCAAGGTTAACCATTTAATGATCCACCTTGCAGAACGGTTCTAGTGTCAGTTTCGATTTGTGCTCAGATATCCGAAAAGTTAGGAAAAAATCGAAATTGAAGGTAGAGTTCTAAAAACGAAGCTCCTGTGCCGTTTTTTTAGTATCAGCGTACCTATGATTATCGTTCTCTTAAGATCACTAATTCTAGGTAGGCCTTGAATGCCTTATGGAGTCGTTTATGTTACATGTCTTGGTTATTTTTAAATGTGTCTTTGAAAACGGAGTAGAGTTTACATTATCCGGGCAGTTTTTCTATCTCAATGTACCGGCCTGACAAGATGTCAGGGAACTAAACGAGCTTGTTTTTTATCCGGACGGATACACATTCATAGATGCTTTTTCTACTTTCTCCAGCACATCTTTCCCTTTCCTTAATTTCCAACTCGGGTACAACAGTTTGCCTGTAAAAAAATGTTTCAGATCCTTTTTTCGGATGCGGAATCCTTACCGCTTTCATTTCCCCGTGAGTACGTAGTCAGCTTAATTTTCTTCTTCTTTTTTTACTGACTTTGTAACATCTCATTTGAGTCAGCAAAAAATGACTGGTATCAAAATAGGTAGAAAAAAAGTTAGTGAAAGTATGTGCATCTTTTAAATGCGGTGGCGGTATCCTTTTATCAATACCTGCTGGGAAAGCACTGTAAAATATAGAATAATTCTACGTTTTCTCTACTTACTTTTTCCTCTTGAGAGATCTCATCTTCTCAGCTCCTATTCCCAGTTTCCTTTTGGAATACTTTCTTTTCTTAAGCAACCTGTAAAAAAATGGTGGATGTGGATACATACATTTCCTGAAAGAAGTTCAGTTTTCACTCGCTTCATCTGTAAACGACCATATGGGTACATACTACCTAACTACTTTCTTTTTTTCAATGCGTTTTCTTTTTTTCGCGAATTATAATGGCTATGTTTTGCTACACTTTCTCCGTCGTCGTTTCTTTCAATCTGTATATTAGTACTGTCTCGTTTTTTTAGATGGGGTAGTCTTTTGGAAAATGGTAGGTCCCTCATGTACACGTTGCTAATGGTACAATAGATTATGGAGCGAGAGAAAATACGATGTAGGAACAGAGAGTGCATTCATGTGAGAAACTGTACTTCAGGGTGAAAGTCTCCTTTTCTCTGGCTTCATCCAGTGAAAGTATGTACTTTTCATGTGTGTGCATAAAAGCTAGTAGTCCAGAGGGAACTCATTCAGAGAACATTACGTAAAGAAAATGTCTACCTATTTATGATACAAATGGGTGCGATGGAATCACAAAGAACGATGAGTTTAATTTTATCTACAGAATGTATATCCTTTTCGTATAAGAGATGTGACAGCAGGTATGTTGAAGTCAGAACAGAAAAAAATAAGAAATTACTTGGTTGTTACTAAAAAAGTGTCCTTCAAAAAATTTGCACATTAAAAAGAAAGTTGTGAAAGCACGATGGTGGTGTTACGTAAAAATGGCTAAATTTGAAATTATATTGTTTGTTACTTCGTTCTAGTAGCAAAGTATGTTGTTGTAGAAGGCAAAATGAAGCGTTGCATAAAAATTAACCGTCACTTTCACCTGGGGATAGAAATTAATAATAAATTTAAATTGGAGCTAAAATGTTTTATGAAATTTTTCTGTGTTTAGTGTGGAGGAAGATGTTTATCAACAAAATGGTAGCATTCCGGAGAAATTACGTCAAATAAAAGCGCGTCAGTAAGCACAAGCTTTTGTAATATCAATGACATCACTGGACTGTTAAGCGTTACTAAACAAAAAAATACTTGCATTTCCTTTGTTTCCGTTTTGTGTGGGTAGAATAAATGAAGAAAGCATCTATTGTGAAAGCAAACCAAATGAAATATGAAATGCCAAATTTTTGTGCGGATCTACGAAACAATAACTCCGCGTGGTTACATATATTACACGCGCTATTTCTAAACATTGCATGATGAATCCAGCATGTCATCTTACCACACACTTCAGAAAATATTTCACTCATCATCTACTATTCTTGCAAAAAAATGCTTTCATGTAAACATTTCCACAAAATTTCTTAGCTTTTGATTGCTTTCAACACTTGAGTCTCAACTGGTTACGAAATGATTATTCATCCAAAAATTATTATTATGATTTTGAGTGAAGCTCAAGGCAAGTTCTCAGAAAAAATTGCTGAAGTGGATTTTTTCCTTCAAATTCCTCGAATTTTTCACCGTGAACGACGCGTGCTTGTACACAAGCTGCTTTAATGAGCTAATAAGTAGGTATTTACATAATGTTCCGTCATCATCCAATCCCGCATTCTAATAAGCTTTATCCACTTTCTCCTGAAATGTTTTGTTTTCTAAGAAAAAGGAAATTTTCCACATTGCCACTATGCCACTATGGTAACACCCGTGGCAAGGTTGTGATACCGTGTCAATTACATTTGGTATTTACAGAGAAAACGTTCTCCCAAATCCTTTATGGCTTAACATGCGCTATTCCGTGTTGTAATCCTTTCTAGATTCCGTCTTACATCTTAGTTAACAGCTGCCACCAAATAATGGCTTGTTATTTGGAGAAAGTCGCAAAAGTGCTTTCTCTTCTTTCTCTCGTTATCTCCATGTTACAGCACCTATAAAAGAAGTACATAGATTTTCAACTTTTTATGCAATCAGTTTTGATTCAAAACAGGTTGTAAAATGCCTCAAAGCTCAAATGAAAATTTCATAACAATTAAGTTTCTGAATCAAAATAGCAAATGAATCTTTTGAACGCTTGTTAGGATCATGAATCTTGCAATAACTTCGTTATATTGTAACATAAACTTTCCAGACTTTTGTTTGCACATTGGATTATTATTTAGCGTGAATACTTCATTATTTGTAGGAGATATTTTTCGGAAAAAAGCTTATGTATTTTCCATTACACAATATATAATCCGAAATTCCAAGGAATTATTAAGAGTGCTTAACTGATGATACGCAGCAAAATACAATGACGATAAGGCATGAGCTTAATATAGATTTCAGTCAGGTGGCAAAGCCACTTCGGCATTCTAGGAATCTCTTATTTAATCCTACATACATAATAATAATAACCTAACTTGGTATTAGATATTGTGCGCTTGATAGGTTTCATCAACAATATTCATGATATAATTTTATACTCAATCTATGACCGTCTTTTGTAATTAGCAAAAATTATTATGAAAGCTATTTTTTAAAATCTTTAGAAAATTTGCGGGTTTTTTGGTGCCGATTATATATTTCTCTGTGTTCGTAATATTTAATGTAACTAATAGATTGAATAGCAGCCGTATGTCGCAATTGTCATTTGATTTACAAGAGGAATCAGAAAATGAAACTTTACTTAATCAGTCTTCAAATTCTTTTATATATTTCAGGTTCCACATCGACATCCGTCTGCGACAACAAATCCCAGCAGAGATGGAAGCATGAGCACAAAGCTGCGA
>JAQIXX010003855.1:0-18083 GCA_034700605.1 Willowsia nigromaculata
AAATCCAAAGTTATGTGAATACGGATATGGATTAGATTTACTAAATCTGGATTAAAATGAGCGGAGAATACGGCCCCTGGTGTTTATTGTTGTGGCCTTGAGAAATTCTACGATCACGCTAGCGGATATCGATTTTTTGCCCATGTTTTTTGGTATACCCAGAGCCTATAATGAAATTCCATTTTGTCCATCCATTGCACATTATACTAGGCTGCGATTCAGCTTCATTTCCTTTTCCCGTTTTTCAGAAAATGTACAGATACTCCCAATACTCATATCAAAATTCTCTTATCAATATACTACAAATTATTATTTTCCAACGTATCGACACCATTTTAGCTACTATTTTCCCCGTCTTGGTATTCCGGAAATCAGAACTGTGAGTACATATTATTTTATTTGTACTCCAATGCAAAACATGTTTAGTGAAAATATTTTCACATCTTGATGTTAGCCCAATTCGAAGCAACTGTATTTGTTTAAGTCACATTCAAATCAATATGAAAGTCTTCCGTTGTATCTTCGTTATTTGATTATATAAAAATCTAAATGAGGTACGCATTTATATTTATTGAATACAAAAACTCACAAGCTATTTTGGCACAAATCCAGACATGCAATCCTTTTCAGAATGGAATTCGTCATCATAAAATATTCTGACTTCTGACTGGTGCCATCGCCATGCCCGTAAAATGCCTCAAGGTCTATGTCCTGAGCATGATGTACTTTTTAAAGACTAAGGACTAGGCTTTCCTGTAAATGGGTATTTCTATAATATCCATCATCCAAATTATCTAGTCTGCATTGCAGTTTTTATTCTATACTACTCCACAATCAAGTGAAATGCACAAAACACCTTTCAATAGATACTAAACAAAGTTAAGTTTGCATTTACATTCATGTATCCATTAATTTTAAAAACTTTAACAAATTTTTAAAACAAGAATTAAATGTGCCCTTTTTAATTGCACGAAACGTTTGCCCTAAAACTGACGCTATCATTAGTGGTGCTGGTCATTTCTGATGTACCAGATTATGGTAATATCAATATGATGAATGGTAATGCAATGGTATGCATGCATAACTTTTTATTCGAGAAAATTTACACTTGGCATGACATGCTTGATGATGACTCATCTGAAGCATTCAATGCGTGATGCATCATCACATCCCTTTATCACATCAAAAATTATGCAATGCATAAACCCGATGTTTAATCTGTAACGTTTGGCAAATTGTTTTCCTTTCATAGAATTTGTTGAGTTTTCGTGTTTACGATCTATCATATAACAGTTTGTATATTAACAAGTTTCTACATCCTGTCATTCAATCATAACTCATAACCCTACCTAACGTATAATTGCAGATTTGCTAGGGTCACTATTAGATATTATATTTGGCTATTTAGTTTAGCTTACCCTTCCAGCGCCACCAACTGGGGATGTGGGCCTTGCGCCTCCCCCAAAGGCCGAAGCAAATGGATCTGATGCTCCGTCAAAGAACATTTTCTTCTCTTCTTGTATTTTCCTCCTTAAATCGTCCACGAAATGGTCGTTATCAAACACTGATCCCGTCTTTTTATTCCCGAATATGCGCTCACTCAATCTTGGTTTATTTCCAAGCCTGCTCCTACTGCCAAAGAGTTTACTACCCTTCTCCGAAAAGAAAGGGTCGTCAAAAAACTCTGAATAATCACGGTCACTGGCACGGCGTGGGAACCTCTGGAAAAAGTTGGATTTTCCGTGCTTTTCCTCTGGCTGTGGCTGAGAGGGGGAAGTTGATTTATCCCGTTGGGTTCGGGAGGAATCCTCTTTACTACAGTTACTTATTCCACTATCACTTGAAACAGAGTCAGTATTGCTTTCACCCTGCGAATTTTCCACTTTCCCAGTTGCGCAATCGGTATCTCCAGACATTAGCACCATCCAGACAGAAGACTTAAATGCCTGGAATAACTACACTCTCCTCGCGATATTAACTAGAAGACAAACTACTACTCATTCCAGCTTAGATTTCCAACTGAAATTTGAAACCGACTTGTTTTATTGTTCATAACAAAGATAACAGTCAGACAATATGATTTGCTCTGAATTCTTGATAGGAGCACCTAGTACAGTATGTGGAAAATGTGGAATGCAGATTGGGAATCCCACTTCTAAATAGAACGCTACGTTGCGTTGCACACAGCGTGAATCCTAGAGAATCGTATGTTTGCGACTACTACGAGCGACCGACTAATAATGATGATGAATTTTTATTTGAAACAAATCGCTTAAAGTTTATAGTGTGTATAACAGAAAGATTTTGGCTTGACTGTGGTAGGTAGCACTGGTATATGGTATGGAACCAAAGAATTTTTATCGTGTTCTCAAACATTTATGATTTGCAAAGACCTGCAACAGCTTTTCCTACATTGTGTGCGCCTTCCTGAGTACGAAATGAGCCAGGATGAACATTAAAAATGGTAATATTGATGCTGATGACGACAACTGTTCCTATAATATATTGGAGTAAAGACCCTGGTTTGTGTAGAGCTAGTCTAGGTAAATGTGAGAACAGTAGTCTATGCGCACTACAAAGTAGACAACATTAAAAAAGTGGAAGTACCGATGACGGTGCTTTAAATATTAGTGTTCCAAACTGTTCTATTACAGCATACCTTCACATTTCCTTCAATTTAAGTTTATGTATGATGCTGAATACACTATGCACCTAGGTATGTTCTTTGCTTCCACACAATCCTCCCAGGAATTTATAGCACACGTTGCCCGTAAACCTCTCGTGCAATATCATGCAGAAATTAGTAGAAGCTAGTGGAAAATGCTCACACATGCGAGATCTCTGAATTGGTGATGATGACTAGTATGATGAGCATTGCATGATGTATGCTATGTATGCAAGTCTGGCTTGTTCTTCGGCTTTTGAAGGTGATGATAGTATAAAAAACAAGATTTCGCTATCGGAGATTTAGGCTCATAGGACTCATTGTACAAGTTTACTTTACAAGTAGCATGAAAGGGTTGAAGCAAACTCTTTTAGTGCAATATATTTCTTGATTTTATTCTTTATAAATTTTATATGGAAGGAATTACTTTCTTAATTCATCTGTACCATATACTAATATAGAAAACTTGTTTCATATAAATCTTCACCCTTCTTTTACAGACCATGTATAGGCAGTCAGTTTTTCATACAACAGTTGCAAATATGCATATACATACATTACACACTGACGATGTTTGTATTAATGTATAAGAGATGATCTTAGATCAACTTGCTAGCACATGCTAATGATTACAATGGCCCGGGCTTCTTTTGCTAATATAATCAATGCATAAAAGACAAAGCGTGGAGATGAGCATTTTTTCAGAGAAGCAATACGCTATGAGTATTTCTCAAAATAGGGAAATATTTTTGCAGTTAAACTGTCATGAACTATTATCTGAAATCACGCAATGTTTTGATAAAACTATGGGATGTATTCGTGTGTTAAAACCTTTTTAATTTTGGAAAGAAAATGCATGCACATTTGAGAGTCGGTCCACCATTTTTAATTCTTCTTTATTTGAGCTAATAGAAGCTAAAACAATAAAGGACATGAAGGGTGATTCAATATAATTAATTAGAAACTGGTTTAAAGAATTATTTACAAAATCGTTTATAACAAAATCCTGTGCATGAATGGAACTACTGTTTACAGAACATGTACTGAATGGCATAAAATAAATTACATTATGTAACATTAAAATAGTGGCACATGTGACTAAACGAGAAAAACATTTTTTTAAATTGTTCAAAAGACTTGAGATACATTACATAAGCGCATAAAATTTCATTTAAAACCAAGTTTGTGAATGAACACAAAAATGATCAGCATTGGTATCTGAAACTGAAGTGTACATGATAAACAATAAATATCTTATTATTTATAAATAAATGCACTATAAGCATAATCCAAGACGTTCACTTATTTCCGGAGCATTGAATTTAACCCGTCTTATTTAGCTGAATTCTGGCTTTGCGTCTGCGAAAAAAAAATCATACATTAAAAAAACGCTTATTTCATCATAAGACATCACAAATAGTTAAAGTTAGGAAGTGATACCTTTACCAGCTTGCTTAAACCCCAACTAAGATAATCTGGCTTGGTAGCTGCCTCATATTCTTCCACTAAATCTTGTACGACATCCCTGGAATCATCTAACTCGTTCAGGTCTTTCGAAAACATTTCCTCCTTCCTAAACTGGTCAAGGAAAGCCTCCCGTTTTCTTAATTTGTCATATTGCTTCAAGACTCCTTTGAAAAGCTAATACAACCCAAAACGTAATCCATTTAAATACAAACTCGCTTTAGGAAACAAATTTGAGCATTGAGCAACTAGTATTTTAAGCCAACTTACGCAAGAAATATTTGTATGGTTTGCCAACATAAGACCGGACACTCGATGTTGCGTTTGAATGTATGGAGACTTCCTGGATAACGCTACTTGAATACTTGCTGGACTCCAGGAAATGAAACTTGCCAACTTTCTCTCTCTGATTCTTTGAAGGGATTTGTGAACCTGACCAGGATCTACTTCACCCTGCAACAAAACAAAACTTAGTTTAATGCCAATCAAATCAACTTACATTACTGATGATAGGCTCGATACAAAAGAATATAATTTAATTGTAATTCACAACTGCACCACAACATACCTGGATAATGTTTAATATGGATATATACTTGTGATGAGCGCTTCGATCATGGGCTGTGCTGACCATCATATTTTTCGGCTGCAAAAGTCTCCTCATGACATCCAACACAGTTGTCTTCCGAATAGAAGTTCCTTCTTGGTCAGATGTCAACGGTGTGTATCCGGTCATAAGAAAATGTAATCTTGGGGTTGGTATTAAAGGCGAAATCAGGCCAATGAGATCGTTGTTCATATACGACGGATAGCGGAGTGTGGCAGTGCTAACGGACATGATTGTTGATACTAATGAATTAATTTGAGTAAATGTAGGCGTTTCAATGTGAAGTCTATCAGTTGCAATCCGGTTCAGGGCTGTATTGTCTAAAACTACAACGCAGTCTGCACTTTGAGTAAGTCGCTTCAGAGTTAACAGTGAATTATACGGCTGTACAACCACATCG
This sequence comes from Willowsia nigromaculata, assembly GCA_034700605.1. NCBI lineage: Eukaryota > Metazoa > Arthropoda > Collembola > Entomobryomorpha > Entomobryidae > Willowsia > Willowsia nigromaculata. The sequence goes on from JAQIXX010003855.1 coordinate 5,137, forward strand.
CTGCCAACAAAAATAGAACATCATTAATTGCAAATACTTTGTGTAAAAAGACAAATTGACAAATGCCACAGCTATTGAAATTTAGTCCAGACAACACTTGTAGTTATGAGTGCTAACCTTATTTCATCCTGGTTGGGGAAAACACTGTAAGTTTGTACCAATTTTTTGGGGTACCTCTCTGTTAACTTCTCTAGTATGTAGGAACCCATGCCAGAGCCTGTTCCACCAGCGATTGAATGACACAAGACAAACCCCTATTAGGAAGTTATAAATTATTGATACAATGAAGCAATTTTGTTTCAATTATTTGTTTTGATAATATGGGCTAATTTGTGAATTTTTTAGACAACAGACCTCAAGACTGTCACTTCCTTCCGCCTCACGATCAATAATATCGAAAACTTCTTCGTGTAATTTGTCACCCCGTCCATAGCCGGCCGCCCAGTTATTTCCAGCACCTCCACCGTCTTGCGAGAGGTACACATTCTCAGGGTTATAAAGCTAAAATGAAAATAAGATAAAGATACTAAAATATAGTTATAACAATGAAAAGGTCAGTTTGTTTGCTCAAGTACCTTCGAGTATGATGACTGGAGAATTGTATTGATAACCCTTGGCTCCAGATCGAGTAGCACCGCTCGTGGGATGTAATGCTCATCATCGGCCTGATAGAAAAATACATCTTTTCTGTCCACGCCTTCACGAGCAAAGGATTCAAGCGTTCCTTCTGGATTTATCCCATGTTCTTGACACAGCTTCTTCCAGAATTCAAACCCAACTGAAAATCGCATATAAATATCAGCAATTAAACGCCTCGACGTAATGACTGCTGACTAAAGGCATTAAAGTAGCGTGTCACGTGTGATGAGCAATTACCGTGACCAGTAAATAGTGAATAGTCTGTGACTTACTTTGATTTCCACACTGCCCCAACTGGAGCGTTATCATTTCACAAGGCATCTTGCCTTACAATGTTTAAACTTGCACAATATCAAAATTTACCTACAATAACTTGACAATATAGGTGATAGATTAAGGCAATTGGCGAAGGAAAGGACCTCGAGCCTCGGGGATTCTTATACGCCTTGGTAAACAGTAACGATATTTGTAAGTGACAATTGACAAACTGAATCTCTAAACTAGCATGTCATTCACAACGGTGAATGTATAAAATGAAGTCCAGAATGAATTATTCCTAGAAAAAACAACAACAATTGACAGAACTACAAACCCGAATAGACCGATAAGTTTGAGTGCATTTGGTTTTGGATCATTGCAACAACACAAACATGACTAACATGTAAACAAACTAATTTTTGAAGCTTTTCGGTGACATAAGAAGTCACAACCTTCCGAAGAGAAAGGCAAATGTGGAGGAAAACCAGATTGTGTACCAGGAAAAAGTTGAAACATCTGCATTTAGCACTGTCTTCTGCTTCTGTCCAGCCAAAAACCAGCAAGAAAAGAGATATTTATGGATGGAGAGAGAAAAGATGAAACAGAAAAAAGACACAAAGGGAGTGAGCGTTGCTTTCGCTCCAGGTTTACAAAAACAATTGGTAATCTATGGCTAAACTTGTTGTAGATGTGAACCGCTTTCTTGTATGGGTACATAGTACATCAGAATGCCCGTAATAGCGCTGTTCAGTGTCATGCAGAAAGACGGATGAATGGATGGACTTGGAAATTGGAATGGAAGTTGAATCCAATCATTGAACAACAAAGCATCCCTGCACCGTCCAGGTGTATGCGTTTTCATAAAATCAACTAATCAATCAACTAAAGAAAGACATAATCCTATGTTTCTCAGATTGCAGGCCAATGATTCATTGGCAATGAACGGTCAAATTTAAGTGTGAAATTACTGAATCGCGTTTCCCTTCCCTTCCTTGCTCCTTGCAGGACCATGCATTTGAGCTCTCGCTCTCTTTCATTTCATTTGCCAAAATCAGCATTTTAGAACTGCCATTGGAAATTCTTTAGGTTTGGAAGAGTTAGCACACTTTATCTATCCTTTTTCATATTTTTTATCTCTAGAATGAAGGTTTAAATTTTTTTACTAAGCATGATGATAAAAAAGGGAATTCGATCTATATCAGCACCCGGCTTCCGGAGTTTCTATCTGTAATTCTCGTGGTTTCGAGTGTAAATGACGATGCGAAGCGATTGTCTGGTTTAGGTAAACTACTTAGGATATCTTTCATTTTTGTAGAAAAAAGGTTCTCAATTGGATATTGAATTCAATATTTAATGCATGAGTAAATCAAAGAAGATAAAAATAATTAAGCAGGAGTAATTAAGCTGTAAAAAGTGTGTATGTCTAATATACGAATCTACTGGTTATCCTTGCCCTAATGAAGTTTTCCAAATCACATTTTCATGCTTGTACAATCGAAGTTAATTAGCACAATTTGTAGAGTGTCGAATAACGGTTTCTGATATTATCATTCATCTTAAAAACCTTTTTACATTTTAAACGAATCAAATAATATGCGATTTAAGTCAGAGTAATACATCGCATATATATCGTAAAGCGCAATATCTGGCATGTATAGTCGCTATTTCTGCGCTGTAGCACTCATTGCAGCGAAGGTAAGCAACTTAACAAAAGCACAATACGTTCATGATTTTTAAGTGATCTTCTGTGCTTTCTAATCTCACGCACTATAACAAAAGCAAGAGCAACACTTTTTTTTACTCGTTTGACTTTAGTCCTTGCATATCTTCGTGGATACATCATTATTAGGCTGACAGAATTTCATTTTACGAACATGTTAGCTCCACGAATGGCAATATACAATATTCTCAGCATAGGCATTCATTTCATTTGTTAATTCAGAGTACATCTTTATATAATAACTTTCGCGAATGAATTGAAATGGAGAATTTGCACAGTTTTTTTGTAAAACAGATTGGCAAGCCGGAGAGGTAAAGCACCAACCTGTATTTCATTGGATTGTATGTAATTGTTGATAGATAGATATAAAGGTTGGGTGCAAGGTAAAAATAGATATGACTTCAATAAGTCATTATTTCAACAGTTCAGTCTTGGCGATTATTAATTTGATGATTACATTATTTCGCTTTAACGAGATATCTACATTGTAACGTAACACACATAGTTTTTAAAAGAACGAGACTAAACCATAAGTGTCATTCCATCCAGCACGTAATCATGTAAAAAGCGAAACCGACATATTCAGTACTCAAGTTAGCTTCAGTAAGATTGATTGTTATGTATTTATGAGAGTGCATACTTAATATTATTTTGCTACCACACTAATTTTATTGATTATTGCGTTTTAATGGCATTTGGCTTATCAATAATAGTTTTCTGAAAGTAGACAGATATAATACTACGTGTAAAACGTGTACGAAAATTTATGTGGAAAGAGTTGGCGAAAAATCAGGAGCGCATGTCTGCTCAAAACAAAAATCTTCCTGATAGACTTTTACTTTTTTAGCTAAAGCTTTGAGTTTGAAGACTTGGGCTTTTTGTGGATTCCAAATAATATGTGAAACGTGTGAGTGAGAAATTGCGTTTGCTGTTTCATTTTCCATCAGAATCAGAGTGCATATTATATGCATGCCACATTAAAATATCCAACAAAATAGTGCAGATCTTAACGAAATACGCACGAATTATATGAATTATGAAATGAATATGATAACATGAATGCTGCTGAGGCTGCTATTAATATACTTAATATACTAGGTGCTTATCAAGAAGTTGGGATTTAATTAAATTATACAATTACAGAGTCAGTGCATTCACGTGTGAGAACATTGAAATGTGCGATTAGAGGAGACATCAAAGAAGTCCAAGATTTTTCCTTCTCCTCTTTAATATTTTATAAACTGTAGCTGTCAACGAGTTAGCGTATTTTGGTTTGAACGAATAAGTTATGAATTCCTTGCAACGCTTAAGTAACTTAATTGGCGGTACTATCCTCGGAGCACCATTATCAGGAACCAGTGTGGAAGCATTATGTTGGGATATTACTCTGGGTGCTGCTGGAACTGGGATAGGACAAAGAATTCTAAGTATGCATTGTGTACTCAATATTCATGCTCATAATGGGGAATCATTCTAATTTTGCTGTCAAGTTGAAAGAGACGCTAGAAAATATCTGTGAGCGTATATTTGACATTTGGAAATCAATAGACTTGAATGGGTTAATTCTTTTTGTCATCAAAGGTGCAACTAGCAGTTCCGATGAAATGGTTCCGGAGTCAGTTGACCATGTCGGTCTCGTCGTGTATGGCCATTTGTACGAGTATGGAGATTTGGGAATTCTGCGCACTGTGGTGAGCGCTATTAATTGTTTTTTAATTTACAATTTACAAGGTTGGTTTGTCGTGTTGCACGTGACAATGCTAACAAGCTATCACTAAAAATTATAGGCTCCTTTAGAAGGAAGTCCCAAATCGAAATACCCGGTTTTCCAGCTTAGAACCCGAGAAACTATGGGTGAAACAACAAAGACACAGGAAGAATTTGAAGCATGGATTGAGGAACAAAATGAAGGGCCATTTCAGTAATTTTTTAAAATAAAAATAATTTGCAATCGTGTAATTTGTCAATTTCAAACATATTTGCATACCAGCATTTCTAAAACGTTACTTTCAGAGGATCTAACTATGACGTGGTGTCCAGAAGTTGCGTGGTTTGGGCTATGCATGCATGCAACTTTTTGGAAGTTCCTTATCCGGAGAATTGGGATAAACTATGTGACTGGGCTGAGGAAAAGTATGAGTTTTCACATCATGATCTACATTTGCAGTCAAACGAATAATTATTGAGTGACATCGTATAATTTTTAGAAACTTGCACATGGCACACACAATATTTGTTTTGTGAATTGCAGCAAAACTGTTGCAGGATGGTTCGGGGCATCTGGCGTAAATTCACGTAGGGTGCAGATTAAGGCACCTGGCAAGATAAAAAAGTTCGTTAAAAATTTGGGAAAAAAGAAAGACTCTAAGACAGAAGAAACCGAAGAAACTGAGAATGAAATTGACGAGGAGTCTGCGAGTGGGAACGTCGTAGGAGAAGAAGAAAATGATGATGTTCAAAAGACTGATCTTTAAGCTTTAATTTCCAAAAGCTCATGAAATTACATATCAACATTAAACAAATTATGAAACGCATGCAATATAATAGGTTTGTTTGCTGAAATTCCTATGCACCAACGCAAACAGTAAAACCCAAAATATGATTTTTTGAGTTCCAAAAATGAGTTCCTGAGAACTGTTCCTACCATGTAACTTAGATTAGTTTAGCTTTGATTGTTTTAAGGGAGACATCGAGAATTCTTATTTCATTCATGGGGCTCCTGGAAATGAGATGAATTTATTATCCAAGCACGACTACAAAGAAACTTTTGACTCAATTTTTTGACATTTTTATACTCAATGATTACACAAATTAAGTTTAACAAAAAATACATGATTTACTCAGAGTCAGAGGCATGTATAAATATAGACTACTTGACTATCGGATATTAGTTCTGTTCGTTTAGACATTCAGGCATATCTACCAGCTACTTTATACTTTGTACATCGATTGATATGCATGGGATGATTTTAGATTTAGATTTTAATGATACAATTTATTTTACTGGATAACTACTAAAATCGTGTAATTTTTTTATAGTAATATTGCATATTTTTATTTAATAAAAGAAATGTACGTTTGATACCGCGTGATCTTTTTTAATTTATCATCACTGGCACAACACTAGAATAGGATTCATAATTAGTAATTAATTTCAATTTTTTATCACATCACATGAACAACTTGTACATCATATCAACGCTCAAGGTGAAGGAATACTTTCTTGGATATCCGACTTTTCTTTCATCAAACTTTTATATCGCATTTGTACAGCTAAATATTGTTGCAGAATTTCTGCACGTTCAACAGTTTTCTCTACGCATTTTCGAAAATCTGTTCTGGCATATTTCAAAGTGGTGGAAGATAAGAAGCCAAATTGTTTGTTTAGCTGGGTTTCTAAACTTTTATCAGAATTAATTACTAAAGTCGGTTTTTCATACGCAATGACGGGATCGTTGGCATCTTTCGTTTCCAATTCAACCGACGATTTCTCTCGAGCGACCTTCACAAGCGCAGGGCGTTCTTCCTCAGAGTCCTCAGAAAATAGGCAATTTTTTGAAACCGAGTGGAAACCTTGGATGTATCTAGCTTTCGCCAGATTGATAAACCCAGTCTTCTGTTGAGATTCGCATTCCGTTGTCACACTAATGTAATCCTGGATGAGTTGAAGTTGTTTTATCAACAACTCATCCAACTGTTCATTGATAATATTTAATTTTTCGGCCATCCTGGTATAGAATTCGTATCCTCTACTTTTCCTTGGTGGTCACAATTACAACAAAATAGCTTGATTTTAATAAGCTACGGGGAGATGATTATTCAGTTTGGACAGGACCACAGTTCCGCCCAAAAAGAGCACTTTAGCAGGATGACGAGTTCACGGTGGGCTACTGTACCTGCACGAAAAGTAAAACAAGTCAACCTATTAATTGTAAATAAACCAACGATTCATGAGTAGTTTGACATATGACATGTGCACACATCTGGTATTACAGACAGACAGAGGCAAAAACCCAATCAATTTAAGTAAATTTTCTTTTCAATTTTTCAAAAACCTTTAGAATGCTCCTCTGAGTGATTAACTTTCATGGATAGTAGTGAGGTTAGAGAGTTAAACTTCTCTCATCATAATAGTTAGTTATTTATCCTTTTCGATATGGTTTTGAGATAATGAATCATTTCACTTACAAACACAAATTATCCAAAAATCATGAATACACCCTTTTACTTACAGTTTGTTTGATCAGCTGCGATTTGCGTTCATGAAGAATTCACAATGATATGCATTGACTATTCTTCTATTTAAATCAACATGCACTCACGAACACAACAAACATACATACACTCCATTCGCTTATGATGGCTTCATGATATCATGATGTCTGTTTTTATGTATGTGTTCAATTGAAACCAAAGCAAACAAGTTTGTTTGCACTTGCAGACTGCAAGTTGTCAGCTGTCAATAATTTGGAGAAACCCAACAAGTTTAAAAATCCATTCTGTTCATTCTGTTCATTCATTTCATCCTTTTACTTTTGAAGGATATCATTAGACATAGCTAGTAGCAGATTCGATTATGAGATGAGATCTTAAAAGATCTTGTTTTAATCCCATATTGGTTATCTGGGGAGGGGAGGCTATAACTTGTTTATCAAAGACTCATTTATAAAAATAACACCAACTGAATGTCGTACCAAATAGTTAGGAGTGGATGGGTGTAAGTGTAGTTGGGTTGGTTTGGTGGTTTTAAAAGCATTCTACCAATCTTTGAGTGTCAATTTTTGTTTAAGTGAGTGAAGCCCTCCGGTGCTATTTTAGCTAATTAATTTAAAAATTGGATTCAAGTCTGTGCATGCATGCTGTATGCTTTAGTATGCAAAATTGCGGTTGCACTATTGAAGGACTGACAACTGAAAAAGTTCAATAATTAGTTTTAACATAAGTTGGGCTTACATAAGTCAGTTGGCAGTTGGCAGTGCGTAGTGACAGATATTATATAAGAAGTTAGTGCATTTTATGGTTTCAATCGTGTTAATTGGCAATCTTTCGTCCTTAGCTGATGTCGTGTAGGATGGTTTGAAAATAGCACAGGAAAAATGCTAATTATAAAATGAAGTCTGAAAATTTTTGGTGTAAAGATCAATAGGCTTTATAAATAAATTTTTTGGACTCAATTAATTGAGGGTAATTAATCATAAATATGAAAGTATACCGATCAGATTTGATTAATTTTTTTTTTGCAAACTGTATGATTTTTTGGTTTTATAAAACGATAACAATGTCTGTCATTCGAACTTCTAGTTGAGAATTGAACGGGATCAAGATGTTTTCTGCGTTTAAGCGTATGACTGGCCGAGGAGTGGCGGATGGAAGTCAACCAAACTTGGGCAATGGGGTAAACGCCACTCCTCCAGGACTGACAGCGATGTCAGTTTCGCTGCAAAAGCGATTGGTTTCGAAGGGGGTGCATTATAACAGTAAGATTGTCAAATGACTAAATGATTTGTATTACTCTTATACTGTACATCGTATCTGATCCGTGATAATGTGTCAAAGTATGACAATAATTGTTAGCAAATTAATCTTTTGAATTTGCAGTGAAAATTATTTTAAAAGGAGATCGCAATGTTGGCAAGACTCAGTTATTCCGGAGATTACAGGCACAACCATTTATTGAAGAGTATACTGCAACCGAAGAAATTCAAGTAGCTAATATTATGTGGAACTACAAAACGAGTGATGACATTGTCAAAGTGGAAGTGTGGGATGTTGTGGATGTTGCGAACAAGAAGAAACGCCTTGTATCTGATAAACTGAAAATAGAAAATACTCATAGCGATGCATCAATCGACAATGTTCCAGAGTATGGACTGGATGCCAACACTATAGATGTTTACAAAAACACTAATGGCGTTATTTTGGTTTTTGACATAACCAAGACCTGGTAAGATAAGCTAGAACTAAGATACACCAAGATAATGAAACATGTTTAATTCATTGTTAACACATTCTCTTCTGTATGATCTCTAAAGGACATTTGATTACGTCAAACGGGAGATTGAAAATGTACCTGATCACATTCCTGTTTTGATTCTCGGGAATCGCCGTGACATGGGACATCATAGGTATGTGTACTTTAATTTTTTAAGGAATAATCGTAAAACATCAAAAAATTCTTTATTATACATTTTTGTTCAATTTTTGTAGAGCTGTTCAGTCGGATTCTGTGACATTCTTTATAGAGAGTCTAGAAAGGTTTGCTCACTAGCGCTAGCCAAGAAACATTAATTATGAATCGGCACTGTAATGTATATTACTTTACTACTGTTTTTACATTTTACAAATGCAACTTTACAGAGAAGGGTCAGTGGCCGTAAGATATGCGGAAAGTAGCATGAGGAATGGATTCGGTTTGAAATTTATTCACAAGTTTTTCAATCTCCCATACCTTCAACTACAACGAGCCGCATTATTGAAACAACTTGAGACAAACCAGTCTGAATCAGAAATATGCCACCAGGAACTGGATCTTTATGCGGAAAGTGATGAAGCCAACTACGACTTGTAAGAATTAAGTAGTTATTACAGTTTTCATATACATGTCAATGATTTCTGTAATGTGGCTAATTTTCTACTTATTGCTGTAGATTTATTGACGGACTGGCCCAAAAACGTCGCCAAATAGCAGATGCCTTGGCGCCACCAAAGTTATCCTTAGCGCAAGCTCAAGCCCTTGCGAGCGAACGTGCACTGAAAGAAACAAAGGAGCCTGAAGCTGCACTTGCAGCAGCTGCTAAATTTGCAGTGAATTCAGATCCTTCTGCAAATCGTCCTCCATTACAGTTACCAAAAGGAGCTGCTATCCCTCCAGGAACTTCACCAGTGCCAAATAAACCAATAATCAGTGCTTCCGGTTCTAGTAATCAGACCTTGCAACCACCAGCTTTAAAAGAAGAGAAGTCAAATATTAATAATAACAACAGCCGCCCCTCTAGTGCAGCGTCAGCAAACTCGACTCCCAATAAGAGAGCGGGTCGTGGTGTGGGTGGAAATGGTATAGATGATTTCGTACCTGACACTGATGACCATATCAACGCGTTCTTAAGTGATGCTGCATTGAGTTCAGCTGCTGGTGGGACTAATACACAGCTAGCATTTGATGATACAAGTGACGAGGAAAATTCCAAGCGAGGAAACCCTTTAGTCGTATCAATCGAAGAAGACTTTGATGAGGAAATCATAAGTGCTTCATCAAGAGTCATTGTCCCGGAAAATCTTGCAACGTCGAAAGACAGTTCTGAAGGGGAGGAGGAGATACTGCAATCGAGTGAACTTGTTGAAGCTGATGATAATGGTGCTAATAAAATAGGCTTTAGTTTATTTGTGAGTGATAAAAATACCAAAAATAATAATTCTGCAAGTTCTTTCGAAGAATCAGAGCAGCCTTCATCACTAGAATCAGGGGAAAAGAAATCATCGAGGAAATCAAGCCATCATAAAAAGTCTTCTAAGAGTAAGCATAAAAAATCCAGCAAAAAGGACAGCACTCATCATCACATAGACTTGGAGAAGTTCTTATCTGGAGATGCATCAGAACAGACAGTCAATGTTGACTCGAGTGCTTACGAGGCTCTTTAAGGAATCCAAACGCAAATTTTAACTTTTAACTGTTAACTTTGAAAATATTAAATATGTATATACATGTATCATGTAACCCCAATCTCTTTAACATTTGCAACACTTACCTGTCATGTGTAGGTATTGTAGGAATTTCAGAAGATCTATATAAAATCTATTAAGAATCAGTGTCACTGGTCCTCTTTGTATATTTAAGAGCCAATACACTTTTTGGTTTCAAGAAGTTTAGAATTTAGAGAGAGAATGTATGTATTTGAATTTGTTTGTGCCAGTGCATGTATTGTTCCAACATTCCACTAAAATTCAATATAACATATTATATTGTTTTCTAATTAATAACTTAAGCTCGTTCGACTCCAAATGGTCCGATGATCCGGTTCTTCTTAATTAGAGCTTATATTTAAAACATGTAAAAATTTTAATGTAAAATAACGAAGAGCAAAATTATTTGTAGATATCGTTCCTTTACATATATATAAACTAATTTTGTGTATAAGAAAGACACGTCCGTAAACCGTCATTTAATCATTGTCGATTCTTCATATTGTTATTGTTACATGTGAGTCAGTCGATCTCTCTTCATAGAACAATCATAACTATCGCAAGTGGTTTTCATAATTATCGAACTGTAAATATCTGGACCATACTAGGTGTGCGTGTATTGTACTATATTGTACAATGACAAACTCTGAATTTGAACTAATGTTTTGTCTGGTCGAAGTATCGTATTTCGTGTTCAAAACCGGGAAATCATATTAACTGATATTTGATTAACAATAATTATTAACTTTATCAATAAATCAGTATATAGCGACTAACCTTAATTTCTCAACTTATGAGAAACGTTGTAAATGTTTCATATTGTTGTATTTTAAGCAGTGTTCTGAGTTGCATTGCATCGCCTGCGTGTGAGGTCTGTGTCATTTCCTGTTTCATTTCTCATTATTTTCATTTCTTAGAGTAGACCAAAGGTTACAATCATTACAAAACAGGTTATTTGTGTAATAATGTACTCATTTTCTGATTTTTATTCGTTATTTCGTACTTAAATAAAGCAAGTATTTAAAATAAACTGTCGGTTGATTAATGGTTGTTTTTCAGGCCATGCTCTATCATAAAATGTTGAGCCTTTGAGATTTTCATGGAGTTTCACTGTCATTAGTCCATAAAATTCAATGCCTTACTTGTATACACTTAACTTTTAGCTTTTATCAGGTACCTTCTATGTATGTATTCTTCGTCCAAGGCTTTTATAGCTTGGAACATTTTATCATGAAAGAGAAAGTTCATAAATGTCCTGTCCTGAAAGCCGTTGCTTTTTGCAACCAATCTAGTCTTTCTACATTTTCAGAAACACCTAAAACGCGATTTGTAAATCCATAAATTCGTGACTTTTCTCTTCTTTCACTGATCATAAAACTCAATTTCCCCAATCACAAAACAAATTCGTAATCTCTGTATTATGTATTTCGCTGCGAAATTTTCGCCTAAAAATCAAAAGGATCTTCCTCCCACACAACGACACAACATACAATTACGAAAACGAATCGAATGCATGTCAGTCAAGCATCGTATAAGAGTTTTCCTATAGTAAAAACAGTATACCAGAATTTCAAATCTCGTAGCGATTGGAACTTAGGAGGAATTCCGTAAGATGGCGCAGTCAAGCAATGAAGTGGTAGATTGCGATTTACATGGTCTCTAGTCACCCCAGAAATTTAACCGCCAGTTATTTATTCTACAATTATAATTAACTTTTTTGCTTATAACCAGAAGAATCTACGTTAAATTCTGCTTAGACTGTCATTGGAATCGGGTTAATTAAATTTTGCTAACATAGTTAAATTTAATGATAAAAGTCCAACACCTTGCTGGTGCATAAGGAATCACACAGCTTGCATTTCCATATATTTTGGCTGAAATTATTTTAATAAGCCATTTACAACGTTTTTAAAATCCGCAATGTTTACAATTATTCCATACAAATCGAGCCTGAATTTTCTTATGGAAGAGGTTAAAAAATTCAAAACAGAATAGTTTTTGAATTATTAGCAAAAATATGCAAAAATCAGCGTTTTTTCGTAAAAAAGTTCTTATATCTCTCAAATCCGGATCTACTGAGAAGATCTGATTAGCAGGTCTTAAAGACAAGCTCTTTTTCTATCAGAATCCATTTACAGATCTTCTCAGTTGATCCGGATTCAAAAGTTATTAAGCATTTAAATCGTCAACTTTTAATGACGATTGGGGTCGTTCAGTACACACGTCATCACACCCACACAAAGTTAAATTTGGTGGGTGGGGAAGATTTTTCAAGAACGGATGCGTATAATTTAGGCTATCTGGCATGACATTAAATGCATCTGTATACATAATTATTAATAACTTTTACTTACGAATTATATATGAAATATTACAATTATTATTTATTACTTATATCTCATTTATTTTACAATTTATATAATACCAATTAATATACATAACAAATAAATCCCTGAGGCTGTACAGCTGATGACTAAGAGTAGTAACCGACTCAGAGAAGTAACTGACTGTGTGAAGCAACTGACTGAGAGAAGCAACAGACTGAGAGAAGCAACAGACTGAGAGAAGCAACAGACTGAGAGAAGCAACAGACTGAGAGAAGCAACAGACTGAGAGAAGCAACAGACTGAGAGAAGCAACAGACTGAGAG
>JAQIXX010003856.1:0-18082 GCA_034700605.1 Willowsia nigromaculata
GAAAGGTGCCGTTCAGACGGCTCATTTGACTACAACTTTAACATAGGAAAAGTGTATTTACGGAAAGCTAAGAGAGAGATGAGCTGGTTCATTCCAGTTTTACAAATCATACAAATATTGGAGAAAATTAATTAGCTTATAACTAACCAAGAGGTAGGAGTTTTTTCTCCAAGAACACAAAATCTCTTAGCATCTATTTTATATGCTCCACGTGGAGCTCACATTTCATGCTTACAAGCTAGAGAGGAAAAACTACATTTTTCTTCTTATCTACTTTATGTAAATCTGGTGACTTTGGCCTTGGATCCGGACAGCGGCACCGTACCTACGAGAGGAGAGTGAGTGTACCTGTGAATATACAAAAGTTGTGTGGACAACTTCACCAACAAGTGCCTTAAGAGCAGCACAATTCCAAAGGTATTGGTTCCAGGCTGCTACAAGATGTTGTTGCAGGATTATTTTGATGTTTGGAATAAGTGCGTTCATGATTCATGGGAGAGCAGGTCACTTGGAGGTAAAGGACCGGATTCCCTAATTTCCTGGCTCAACCACTTCCACCAAAAGATATGAAGGTTTACTGTGTCTGAAGGTGAAATTTGTGTAACCATAACTTCTCCAAAGAGGTCTACGACGCGATTGGAAGGGATCCTCCAGTGGCCGACAGCAGTTCACGTTTAAATGCTTTTACAAAAAACCAACTCATGTGGACCACTTGCATACTAACTGGCGCCATTAGTGCCTCCAGAGTACTCCAGATTGTATTTTTGATAAATGAATCGAATATAATTGTAGCTGTTGGTCTAAATTACTCATTTGTACACAAAAATAAATCAGGAGAATAAATATAAATCATCTTTTTATCACTCAGCATTTTATTGCTCATTAAGTTTAAAGGTATGTGCATATATTACAAATCTATTTGAAAATAACATGAACATTTTAATCTTATTTATGATAATCCCACTGAAAAAACGGCGGGGCATGGTTCATCAATCAGGAGGAAGCGCCATCAAAGTACTAGGATAGACCCAGTCATTTCAATTTTCTCCAGAATCCATTGACTGATTGTTGCCGTTGGAATTCCTTCCATTATTTTGATCGCCTGGAGTTCCGCTTATTTCAAAAGTTAAGTCCTCACGAGCGATAAATTGCTTATCAATGGTAGGTATAGCTGATGACAAGGAAGAACTCTGCTTTCTCCGCTGTTTCTTCTTATGTGTGGATGCAAACGGCCGATTTTGGTGGGAGAGCCTCATGTGGATGTATAGATAATTTTTGACAGCAAACTGCAAACGTTAGAAAAGTGTATACATGAATTATTGTAAATTATTAATTTTTGGACATTGGAAATGGCCCTTAGATAACTTTGGGACTCACCGAGCTCCCACATATCTCACACTGGAAAGGTTTCAAATTGGCATTCAGGTGGATCTGCTCGTGTATCTTGAGATGAGACAAGTTCAGGAATCCCTTTCCACATACTTTGCATTTTAGCTTGCGTTCTGAAGCGTGCTCCTTCATCATGTGGCGTTCCATTTTGTACTTGTCCAGACACTGGAATGAGCAATTCTCTTTCGAGCAGCTTAGAACGGGTCGAGATTCTGGAAATACTCCGTGCTCATGGAATTGGTGCTCCTCAAATCTCATGATGCCCCTGCATTTAATTCCGCAGGTGTCACAGATTGTTTCTGGAAGGATGGGATCCTGGCGATGGCGCCTGTTGATGTGTTTGATTAAGAGCTTCCACTCGGATGTTTTCATAGGGCAGACTGGACACGGGTAGGAGTCCCTTCTTGGAAGTTGATGGGCATGCTCCATGTGCTTGTGGAGATCAGCAAACCTGGGGAAGAAGGCGCCACACAGGTCACATTCGTCTGGGAGTCTCATCAGACTGAAGGTGCTCGGCCGAAGGGACCAATGATCAGTTTTGAGATGACTCTGCAGTTTTTCATAGTCGCAAAATTCTATTGAAAAAAGAAAATATGAAGCAATTAATTTTGGCATTTGTTTCTTAGATAAGTTTATAATTCATTAGATCATGATGTTACCTATTCCATCCTTGGACTTTGTTTTGAACGAGAGGTTACAAAAACTGCAGCCATAAGCCACTGCTTCCGGATGTTCCAAAGCTCTGTGGAGTCTCCATTCACCCAAATTTTGGAACATTTTGGAGCAGTCCATGCATTCATGACTAGATTTTGGATTAGGGACATCCCAGTGGACAGAGTTAAGATGGGAGTCCCTCTCCTCTGCAGATGTAAAAGCTTCCAGACAGTGGGCACATTTCCATGGGGTGATGCCGATGAGTTTGAACTGTACGGTGATGAGGGTGTCACTGGAGCACTGATGATCTTCAGTTTCAGTGGGCGGCTTCAGACTGGCTTCACTGGAGTAGTACACATGACAGTGGGAGCATTTAAGGGGCCTTCCTTTAAAAAAAGATAACCAATTAGAGTTAAGTTTAATTTCAATATCATTTAAAATTCAAATATTTATAGGGTATTGGAAATTCTTACTGTAATGGAACATGACATGGTCAGCAAGATTGTGAAGCGACATGGGATCCAGAGAGGGACACAAATGGCAGGAATACTGGCCATCATACAACGGGTTAACCTCATCCAAGTCAATGCTATCAGGAGCAGTTTGGTTTCGAATAGGGTTGTCATTTGCTGCCAGATATCCTTCTGATTCAACTTCCGGTAATCCGGCTGTATCTTCTAAATAATCCGAATGATCTTCATCAAGCTCTTCATTCCTTGGAAGCTTCCTTTCAGCAACAAGCTGCCTGATTTGATCCGTAGGTCCACAACTGGAAGTCCTCTTCTGTCTTCTGGTCCTCTCCCAAGTTCCTTGAATCTTGCTTTTCATTTCCTCCCTCTTTTCCCTCAAACTTTCCTCCAATTTTCTTATTTCACTTTGGATCCTCACCGCTTCATCCACCAAGTCAATGCATTTCTCACAAAATCCTATCCACTCACTTGGATTTCCAGCGTGTTCCAAGAAGTAGGCCAACTTTTCATTTGGAACTGATAACATCTTCTTCAGGATAAACATGGCGTCAAAATTGGCTTCCAAAGATGTTCTTGCCTGGTTCAGGTACATCCCAAGCAAACTTGCAGTTTCTGATTTTATATTTTTGCTACACAAAAGACAATTAAGTTGTGTCTTCCCTAATGGCATATTCACTGGAACACTTCTAGGTTGACTTGAATTGGACCTTTCTTCTGAATCCTTGGAATCCAAAACACTCGGAGCTTTAGTCCCATTTCCCAAATCATCCTCATTCCAACTTTCTTCGTCCACCTCCAACTTAACATTTTCACCTCCCATCCAATCAGAACTCAAGTAGTTATCAGTTTCCACCGTACCTCCATCCGCCTTTTCACTCTCAACTTTAATATTTAACGAGACGCCAGTTGTTTCCTCCGTTTTAACTGGAGATTCCGCTTCCACAAGCTCAGGACGCCTCCATCTAAACGACCTACTTACTGCTGCTTTCTTCCGGTAAAGCTTGGCTCTTTTACTGACTCGCCCCATTTTGGCAATTGTCAAAGATTAAAATATTTAAAATAAACTTTCCAAAAACTCCAATTCAGATTGTATGTAACCAATTATGAGGTTTACGGTTTACGCTTTAGAAATATCAAGTCAACTTGTAAATGCTCTCATGTGGAAAGCACAAGAAAACAAATCCCATCTGTTTTTCTGTCAGCTGAGTTTTGATCAGATGCAAAGAGAAATGAAGACCACCCAAGCAGGTATGTACACATTTTATACTTCTGCTCATTGTATATCTTCTCTTTGTTGGAAGACGCTTCAAAATTCTTACTCATGCAATATTTTGGAGCCAGTTTCGGATAAACGTTTCATTTAACTTAAATTTAAAATTTCAGTAATGATTATTTGATTGCATTGCGTTAATTATTAACTTGCGATTGCAGAAAGCAAGTTATTCAGAATGTTCGCGGTGTCTGTCCGTCCGTCTGTCCGTCCGTCTGTCCGTCCGTCTGTCCGTCCGTCTGTCCGTTTGCACGATAACTTCTGAACGGAAGCAAATTTTCAAATTCTGATTTTTGCGACGTGTTATTGAGCACGTTAACTTGGATGAGTTCGAAGATGGGCACTAACGGTCAACGGAAACCGTTAGAAACCGTTATAACGGTCATTTTTTGCACAATCAACATAGGGCATGTGGGTGCTCATTCGAAAGCACTTTCATCACTGATCATTTTCCATGCAAATTTTTTTCAAAATTTATAACGGTTTGGCCGTTATAGCGCTTTCAAAAATTATCAGCGTTTTGGCTCTCCTGTCTAAACGCTTGCGAATTTTCGAATTATGTTTTTTGTAATGGGTTACTGGTCATCAAAGCTTGAATGAGTTTGAAGATGGGTACCAACGGTCAACGGAAACCGTTAAAAACCGTTATAACGGTCAATTTTTGCACAATCAACATAGAGCATGTGGGGGCGCATTCGAAAGCACTTTCATCACTGATCATTTCCCACACAGATTTTTTTCTAAATTTGTAACGGTTTGGCCGTTATAGCGTTTTCAAATATTTTCAGCGTTTTGGCTCTCCTGTCTAAACGAAAGCGAATTTTCGAATTCTTTTTCTTGCAATGGCTTTCCCATCATTAAAGCTTCAATGAGTTTGAAGATGGGCACCAACGGTCAACGGCAACCGTTATAACGGTGAATTTTTGCACAATCAACATGGGGAATGTTGGTTGTCATTTGAATGGGAATTTTAAGGGGAATGAAAATTATACAATGTCATTATTTAAAAATGTTGGGCAAAATAGTAATCAGTCTTTTGTATCGTCTCAATTTGCCCCATTATCTTTACTGTCGTCAAATTAAAGCAAAGTATAGTCAAATTTGGCTTCAAAATCGTCGCAAGTTCCCTACATCCTGTTGTCAGGTTTATTCAGATAGGGAAATGTATAATGTGTGCGGTGTGTGAAATGCATATTTTCTTCATGAACATGAAGAATGACATCTCTTCTATCCCAAATTCATTCACATTACCCCAATTTCTTTGCAAAAGCGTGGGATTCCGGAAATTTGAATGTGTTCTATGACAGGCAATAGAAGAAGTAGCCAGCAGCAGAGGTGCACCTGTACTATTTCTGGCACACGTCAGCGTATGCGACATTTCTCAGTTTACTTGATACATAGTCTAGCCAGCTGTATTTGTATCGGTCAGCAGGCAATCAAGGATCTCATATTGTCCATATATCACCTTGAAAAGTTTACCTGTCCAGCTGCTGAGTAGTGAATAATTTGGTGATTTTTGAGTGGCATTTAAAGCAGAGTGGTGGGCGTGTTGTAGTGATTTTTTAATTTGTTCAAATCTGGGCAAGATTTTAGAAATATTGCGGGTCCTTTGTGTGCGCTAAGAAAGAAGTAATGGGTTAATTACACTACGTCGTTTACCTTGAATTCGTAGTTAAGGTAACTTCACATGCGTCGCAATCACTGCTGCATAGATAATCACCATCATGATGTAGTGAATTGAGCAATAACCGGTGCAGAATATATCAATCAATACTCTCAACTTTAGAAATGGAACGTGACAGAACAGAAGAGTGATTTTTTTGAAATTTTCAGCACTTAAACTTATTATTCTTTTTAAAACTGAAGTGTCACCCTGACCATAATTGATATTACTTCAGTATCATAAAATAATTTAAAATGGCAAAGAATAAATCTCCTCAAAAGCCTTGTGCTGCGGCAACATCCTCAATATGGAAAGATCTCCCGAACCTCGCCCTCCTTCTCCTCCTCTATATACTCCAAGGAATCCCCCTCGGTCTCATCGCTTCGATCCCCATGATCCTTCAGAATCGCAATTACCACTACTCCGACCAAGCTAAATTTAGTTTCGCATATTGGCCTTTTAGTTTGAAACTACTGTGGGCACCAATTGTAGACAGTTTGTATGTGAGTTCGTTTGGGAGGAGAAAAACATGGCTGGTTCCTATGCAGTACCTGCTCGGCTTCTTTATGATCGCGCTGAGCTACTCGGTGGACAGCTTGATTGATAATGGAGGAATTTACCAGATTACTGGGGTGTTTTTTGCATTGAATTTTTTGGCAGCGACGCAGGATATTGCGGTAGATGGCTGGGCACTGACCATGTTGAGCAGGTAAGAATAATTAATTATTCATTTATTAACACTGGTTTAGAATTGAGTAATTATTTATTGAAAAATTTAATTCGTCACTTGTTTTTCAGAGAAAACGTTGCCCTCGGCTCAACAATGAATAGTGTGGGACAAACAGCCGGCTATTTCCTCGGTTACGTTCTCTTCCTTGCCCTCGAGTCCCCCGACTTCTGCAACAATTACCTGAGATCAGAACCCTCCGCCGTGGGAGCTGTCACCCTTCCTGGTTTCCTCTTCTTTTGGGGTGTTATCTTCTTGATCACAACCACATTGGTGATGACGAAGCACGAAAAATCTGACGAGTCCGAAATCACAGTATTTGAAACGTACAAACTTCTCGGAAGGATTGTCTCCCTGAGGAAAGTTCAAAAGCTGGTCTTGCTTCTTTTCACATGTAAAATTGGATTCGCTGCTGCAGACGCTGTGACGCCATTGAAATTAGTTGAGTATGGAATTCCGAAAAGTAAATTGGCTCTGTTGGCAGTGCCAATGACGCCTGTGCAGATTGTATTACCGCTGTTGATCAGCAGGTACACAAAGAATAGGCCATTGAGTATGTTTATCAAGGCAATGCCAATAAGGCTTGTCATGGGAGCTGTATTTGTTGCGCTGGTGGAGTGGACAAAGATAGTCGTTCAGAACGCAAAGAGTGTTCCAGAGGGTAAAGGAGAGCCTGATGTCTATTATTACGCGGTGGTCATTATTGTCTCAGCCTTCCATCAGGTTTGTTTTTCTGATAAATGTCATGATTCATTATATGAATTTGAAATTGAACATACCCAATGATATACTAACATATCATGCTTATCTTGATGTCTTCGGTTCTCAGGTTGCACTTTACACAATGTTTGTGTCCATCATGAGTTTCTTCTCACAAATCAGCGATCCCACTGTTGGAGGAACTTACATGACCTTACTGAACACCATCTGCAACCTAGGGGGAAATTGGCCCAGCACAGTGGCTCTCTGGTTTGTGGATCCACTGACGACAAAAGTGTGTGAAGGAGACGAATCAAATGATTGCAGTACCTCAGAATTAGAAAAGGTTATTACCATATTCTAATTTACCCTTTTGGCTTTGGATGTGAAATTTCTGAAACGGACAAGAGTTTCTATTGTTAATTAATTTATTTATTTGCTTGTGTAGGCTTGCAAGTCATCGAACTCTTCATGTAAAATCATCACGGACGGTTACAACATCGAGTCTGTCGCCTGTATCATTATTGGTTTCATCTGGCTAGTTGGCTTTGGTAGGAAAACGGTTCGGCAGTTGGAGGGTTCTGGAACACTGGATGTACATGCAGGATGGAGGGTGGTGGATGATTGCAATAGTAACAAGAGATCAAAAAACGGGGCTCTGAAGAAGACTTGTTGATAATAAAGGAGGCTTAAACGAGTTTCAAATTTAAGTTTAAAATTGTCAGTCACATAAAACTCGTAGAAAGATTGCTTGTTTAAGCCTTATTTTTTCGATTTATGTAAATGTCGCATCGCATGTACTGTATGTGTAAATAGTTTGTAGGCAAGGGTTGATGTTGATTTATAATTGTTTCGTTGATCGAATGTTTGCTTACAGATTTTTAACGAGGTGTAAATTATTTTGTTTGTGAAAATAATGGTTAGTTAATTTAAGCAGTAACAGGGCGCGTGCTTTATACTTTTCGGTGGTGCTTTTTATGTTCAAATGCAAATGGTGACTTGTTTACTTATATTCTGCTGCTGGTGCAGTTTCATTCTCAAAGCTTCTTACATTGTTAGTTAGTTATCTTACGCTGGTAACTTAAAAATATAATTTATTGGTGAAACTGAAACATTGTTAAACTGCTTGTTACATTCACAACTGCCCAGAGAAAAATCTTTTATTTTTGTTGGATAACTCAAAACGTTTCAAGAATGAAAAATTGCATAGTAATGAACTGTACACTGATATAGAAAGTATATTATATTTTTAAAATGGAACTTGAACAATAAAAAGAAAAAGTTGTTGCAGAAGATTTTAGAAAAGTGTTGAAAATGAAATGTGGTGCAAATAATTAAGGTTTTCATGATTTCGTGTCTCGTTGGGCCAGCAAAATCTTGCCAACAAAACCTCGCCTTAGGTGTAGGCTCGCTATGATTGAAAATTGATGAAGAAACAAAAAAGTGGATGATATTGTAATTTGGTCCAAAGTCAAGGATCTCGTAAATTTGTTGTATTTGCTCACGAATTTCATGTTTTGTCTCATGTTTCTAGTCTACCTGTTGTCAAAATGCATGTATTTCCTTATTAAGGCATAAGCCATATAGCCCTTAAGCGCCAGAAAACAGTAGCTCTGAGTTTTGAACCGTCTGGAAGTTCGCTGGTTTGTCTGTAAATACGTACTACATCAACACCCACTCCAAGCAGATGCCCCTGACAGACGAAAAAATCTCAATACTAAGATTGCCCATCAAATGTAGTCTCATGATACCCCTCACTGTAATTAGTTGTAAACTCCATTCCCCCAAAAAGCTATTACTTCAGCTACTTACTGTGCCTAGAAGTTATAGTTGCAAGAAACAACATGAAGCAAAATTATCAAATCATCTTACTAGGAAATCAAAATAATTAATATACATTTTGGCAGGAAGATTAAACCGCCTACATATTCATAAACCTTGCTTTACTTTAAATATTCAATTCTGATCTAGCTACAAGGCAAGGTTAAGGGCGGTGTATCCTCACGGAGACATTCACAGCATTCATTCAACAAGCAAAAAATCTTCTCTGTGAAACCACTCTATTTTCAAATGATAATATGTAACTTTTTATTTCATAATTTACCACTGCTCAAATTGTTCGCATAATTTTCCATCTACCTTTCAAAGGGATAAGATACTTACACAATATTACATACCATTACTTTAGGCTTTTTTTCATTTAATTAAATCCTCTACAATAAAATCTAATGAGAAGTGGAACTACTTCCTTGCATTTAAAACGTTGATTGTGCGTAAAAACAAAGGCCATTCCACTCTCATCTCAGATTATGAGAGAAGGGATGGGTCGGTCTCATTTTTGCTCACACCACACACAGTCAATATAGTAAAGCAACCAGCCACGTGTCGACCTTTTAATTTAATTCAAGAAAAAATCTTTGCAATTTTTCAGCCCAAAATTACACAACAAAAAGAGAGGAACCAAATCTCTTTAAAAATGCTCTCCTCAGTCATATCATAAAGTAGTCAACTCGGATAATCAGCCAAAAAATTCGTCATTATCATCAACTCCCTATAAGCTTTTTCGTCATCATATACCCTAAACAAGGCAGCTTTACTAAAAGAAAACGCATAAGCCCTGATGTTCATCATGATGATGATGAGAACTCTCAAAAAACGAAGGAAACAGCAAGCAGAATCACGACAGTGAATTGGTAATGAGTAATGAATCTCTGAGGAATTTGATACAAATACCTACGCACGTATGAAACGGTATTGTTCCTACTTATTTTCCTTTGTCTTTCAAATAGTTGACCTGATTGATATATATGTAAATGGTTGAAAAATGCTGTTTTATTGAACTTGAGTGAAAAAATGATATCCCAATCAGAGCATCAGAAAAAAAGATGTTATCCACGTGCCAAAGTCACAGGAAACAGGGTGACTTGAGACAAAGTCTAAATAAGATACCTAAACAGAATTTTAAGAGGAATATTTTGTGTCTTCAGAACCTTTTCATGTCTTAATCTGAAATCGTGATCGATGAGACCTATCCTAATGTAAATTTTGAGTTTCTTTCGCTTGTTAAAAAATAGATATCATCAATTACTCCAATCAAAGTTTTATAAGTTTACTCCCAATTTTTAAGCGTGTCACGCCATTTTTTCATGATCCAAATCAAAATCGGCACGAAAGCGTTGACAACAAATTATTGGTCATAGTCTTTAACTGTCCAGCTGCTTGTTAAATTAAATTATTGAAGCGCTTTTATAACCATAAAAGGGGATAAAGGGAAATTGGCAAGTGAATAGACACAAGAAAACGTCAATGCTAAAGGTAGTAGAATCGACGGCCGACGGCTACTGAATGACAAAGGTATACAGGTGTTAAATTCCAAAAGCTAAAATTCGCACATAAATTAGTCATTAGTCACCATCATCAACGGTACATTTTTCGCAAACCTATATAACTGACCTAACTAACTCATGCAAGGAGAAGTGTCCACATAATGTGGGCAGTGGCTTCATTCGTATAATATTTGCTTTTTATGACGATTATGATGATATTGGATGATAAGTGTTTCATTGTGATTGTGGTGATGACTGGGACTACATCAACATCCATAAATTCATCAAAATCCGTTTGATATGAAGGCAAAAAATGGGTATTTTTTAGGGAGTTGTCGTCTCCGTCTACGTGTTGTCCCTACATTCATTGTCATCTTGATAATGCTTTCTTGTTACATAATTTGCAACTTTGTACGTCCGTACCGTGTTCAAACTAGCATTTTTCTTTTTGAATTCATTGTCACATTATATGCTACACGATACAATTTTAATTCTTGCAACTTCAATTAAACCCCAGTAAGTTTTTACATGCGAAAATAATGTATTGAACTTACAATCAAAACCGGTGCTACTTTTGAGATTCTTTGAAATAATAAGCCTATCAAACAGCTCCGGTGACAATTGACATTTTGTTGGCACTCTAAACCGAAACATTGAACTACTTCAATTTTTGGAAGGAAAAGTTTTACTCGATAATTTAATTTATTGACTTGGACAACAAATCTTTCACGAGTTTGTTTTTCAATGTGTCATTCCTTAATGTCGCATTTGACCTATGAATTTAGGACGAAAAAAAATGTTCCTAAAATTGGATCATGGATTTATCTTGTTTTTTGTCCCTATATAATTGACTCGTTACATCTCTCCGTTAGTATATTTCTTAGTTTTGCTTGATGAAATCAAAAAGCATCATCAAAAATATCAAAATAATAATCGTTGTCACATCATCGTGTCGTTGTCGTGTCATCGTGCCACGCGAATAAAACTCGCTCTCATGATCATCACTCTAAAACTTCTCAGCAAACTATTTCAGTTTTTAAACTCCTTTAACAATTTGCATTTTAAACTTAACCTTCCTTTCGATCTCTTTCCTTTTCTAATAATATGATTTTTTGGAAGACTCATTGCCCATTTTTTAACTACTGATCTGATGATTGGACTATAACAGCAAAAGTATATGGCTAGATAAATTCCTTGACTCTGAATATGTTTATAGATTTTTTTTTATATTATGAATGAGTTCACGCTGTGCCTCACCCTTTACGTCATTTATACACCAATTTATGTTTGAAAAAGACATGACTTTGTCAGAAAAAATGCAGTATCTCGCGTAACAAGTCAAGACACAGAAATATGAAATGATCTCACAAAGCATCTTCTTAAGAATGCATAGCAAAAGCTAAATAAGCGGCTTATAGTAGCCAATGACCACAAGATGACCAGCTCTGAAGAAATGCCTTTAGACAAGCATTATGAGAAATATTGTCCACACACAGAATAGATATTATTATAGTATTATGAAGCCTTTAGTACCAATTGATTATTATGCTATGTAGTACAGAAAGAAATTCATAATAATATCAATAAGCCGTCACTTTATGTAACTTTGAATTTTTTAAAGGATTTGCCAAGCATATATAAAAAGTGTACCCTTAAGTCAGAAGATCACAGCTCAACCGTCTCTCTTTGGTGAACAATCCACTGAACAGTAATAATTCCCTGAAAATCTTTGACTTTTTAATTGTGCTATTTGTGTGCAGAAATATATATCAAGAAACATTTCAACATGATGAAATACGTAAGTTTTTGGGAGTTTATTATATTTCAAACTACAAGTATATAGTTTCGTTATGGTGATATGTGATTATTTTTGTGGAAATGTTTCTCAGGTCATTGTCGTTTTGGCTTTGGTGGCTGTTGCATCCGCCCAAATTCTTCTTTCTGGCTTTCCTGCACCCCTGAGCGGACCCAGCTATCATAACCCCTTTGCCATCAGCGCTGACACAGGTATCATAGAATGAAGGAATATGCCTTTACTATTTACTTTTACAACATTTTAACTATATAACTTTTTGTATAAAGGAATAAGAAGATACGGCAGCACCGGATATGGAGTTGCTTATGCTGCTCCTGCTTTTTTCCTTCGTCGCTAGGAAACCCATCATAGGTCATCAGTATTTCTGACAAATACTTTTTTAAACAACAATTTTCATTGCTAATTTATTCTAAGGTGTTGGAGAAATTTATTCTAATAACTTATTTATTTATTCTTTCTGAGAAATGGGCCAAAATGATTTTAATGAAATAAAGTTGATGAAAAATTAGAAAAAGTAAATCCATTTAAATTTTAAAAGTATCCATACCTGCATTCCATTATGCGACGCAAAAAAATGTTGCAAATGTCATATAAAATTATACGCTATGAAATCGCTTCAGTAATACTACCTAAATTCAACATCGGCAATCAGCGATTTAATAGTTATGTTTATATAGGTAGTTCCGCACGGCTATTACACATGTTGACATCCTCAAAACTGTATAAAATCGTTTGACTAATGATACATTGAATGAGTGAAACAAAATTTGGAGATAACATTATATTTTAGGAAATTATCAAATGAAAGCCATGTAAACCACAAAATAAATAAAAAAGATGGAAAATTGTTGGGTTTAATAATTTATAAAGATCTGTATGTAAAATAACAAAAAGTTTAGTAATAATAGGCGAGTGATGTACGTTACTTCTTTTTCTAGTCATGACTCATGAGGCAACTTGTTTTCATTTTTGTTTCTATTCTAGAACAAGATGGTTTGCCGATTCTAATTTTCCTTTACGAAACTCATGAGCTAAATCTTTATTTTTTACTCAACTTCTGACTAAAGAACAAAGAGAACTGGAAAATGATTAGCAATATATTGTATAAATTTTTAGCGTTGACCACTCACCAAGCTGTAAAATTTGGTATAATTCCATTCGAATTTTGTCCAAAATTGCTACTTTTCGTGCGTTCTGAAAGTGGTTATCGTAAAACCAAATTCATTCTCCTAATTCAAACTCTATGGATGATGTTCGCTTTGCTTCAAGCATTTCGATTCTATCGAGCAAGGAATATCTTTTACTTTAACATGACATACATGTTTACACTGCTTGAGTTTGTTCCCTTGGAAGTGTGGAGTGTGTTTGTATTTTTTCATGATGAGTGCTTAGCAGCTTTCAATGGAATTCTTATTTACTTGAGGAGAATTAACAGTAAGCACTCATTCCTTTGTCTGAATATATCAATCCGTTTATAAGGTTTATCTACTATTCCTTAATTTGTTTGCTTTCAAATTTCTAGGATGCTATTTGCCTAGATTTTATCCGAATCAAAGTAAAATGACAAAATTGATAGATATCACGTTAGCAGTTGTCACGACAGTTGGATGTGTGTTTACAGGTCTTTTTTGTTGTGGTTACTGTATTCGGTTCTCACATCACCCCATTTTCTTACGATCATTCCTTCCACGTGACATTAACAACTTTAAATGGCTTCATTACCTGCTTTTCCCAATTGTATATTTTCATCCAATATACGCCTCATTTCTAATAGCTTGTTCTGTCTGGTTTGCCCTATTCATATTCACGGTTTACGGAGTTCATCTTGTCCCGTTTGTTCTTCGTGAATTTCGTCTCGGCAGGAAACCCTCATCCTACAAAGCGCTTCATGTGCTTCGTGAGAATCCCTCTATTCTTCAGCTCGAATACAGATGTGCATTTCTTCTCCAAGAAAGAGTTCTCGAGCCAATCGAAGTGTTTATTGTACCAACTCAAACATTTGCCATCAACTTTGTCATTTACAGCTTTTGCATGATATTCAAGTTTAGAAACCAGTTTGATAGCCCTTTGGTTCTTTTGATGGTTACCTCGTTTTCACTGATGGGCATGATATCCTGGAGTCTAGTTTTGTGGTTGGGTGGACTTCTCTACATGAACGGGTTAAGAATACTGAGCAGTTGGAAATACCATGGAAAGTGGAGAAATGCCTCTGTGTGGGAGAAGAAAATTATGAGAAAGTTTGGAAAGTCGTGTATGCCGATTCGCATGCATTACAAAAAGTACTATACGATCAGAAAAATCTCGGTCATCAAGTTTTGGAATACGATACTAAAAGATATATTTAGAGTTTTACTGACATTTCTAAAACCAAAACAATGATTCAAAAGTTTTTGACGTAAATATTTTGGTGACTGCTGCATGGTAATGAAAATTTTTTAAGGCAATAAGTAGAAAGTAAACAGTACATTTATACTCATCCGACAAAAGATGTTGTCTCTAAAACTCAAAATAAATTCCAGAATAAAGTATATCACACATCACACCCTAATATGAGCTTTTGAAACTTTGTCTACCTTCCTGCATTCTTGAATGTGATAACTGCGACATGCTCATGGTATCTCGGCTACTCTCTTTAATTGGCATCTAAACTGTTTGCTGTTTTTAAACACATTTCCGGGCCACAAGAAACATGATAATCATACAAACATGACGAACTTCAGACATGATTCGTATTTAGTTTTAGCAATGTATGAATTGGCAGACCAAATAGCATGCAACACAAGCGGTTTGGCTTTTCATGCTAAGGAATATAAATGGTAAAACGTTTTAAAAAACTTTTTTGCTAAACCCTCATAAATGCCAGTAATAGTTGATATAATAAAAACTAAAATTGTTTTTGAGTTTTTAAAATTAAAAGCTACATAGTTTTTATTTGAGCAATTGGAGTTTTCACATCAATGCTATCCATATAAGGTAATTTGAAGTTAAATGTACATATTTTCAAAATAATATTACATCGGTAATATTTAAGCCACAAGTTCACAAATATATCTTAGAGAAACCGTTTGGAAGTCAGTTCGAAGCTTGAGTCCACCCACAGTGTAGGCAAGAACTCGGGTAACTGGAGTCCTTGTATTGGGATGACCCTGATCCCATGGAGCAGTGGATATGATTTCCACTCCATTGTTCCAAACAAATGTAGCACTGTCGCTATCAAACCTACCTCCAGTCCAGTAGGTCGAGCCAGTGTCGTCTGAGCTTGCAATGATTCGGGTTACCTCAGCCAGTTCCTCCGCTGTTTCGATGTTAACGAGGCTTGCAGTGTCTCCAAGATTAGCGCTGCAGTCATTCCCTGCCGTAGCCCATCCAGCCTAAAAACGACAATTTGTAATATTTGTGCTTCTCCTTTATAAAAATTGGGATATAAAGTAAACTTACCGCATTTTGGCTGAGAAAATAGAAGCTTGTCGCTTGTGTTGCCTCACGGTCGACCGTATTTGCAGAGAATTTCCCCAGAAATACTAGATTGTTCTTTGGAATTGCAACCCCCTCACTGAAGCTTACACTAACAGCGAGAAGGATAACAATGTTGGCAAAGCTGCTGGGAACCATGGTGATTTTTCCCCGGTATCAACCTCGAGTGAATGATCAGAAGTTAAAATTTTACCAGATTTTTGGGTCTCTGATGAGATAGTTTGGTATGTAAAGCTTGGGAATGAATGAGATGATGATGGAACATTTTGGACACCTTTTTATACCAAATTTACACAAATGTCAAACATATATGTTGGGGTTGCCCACACCACACCGTTTTCAAGCCTGACGGTTATCGCATTTCCTCTCTTTTGAAATATGGAATTGTTAATACTTTAATGTTATAAAAACTCTTAATACTTCTCTAAGGTAACAACAAGGATATTGTCGTTAGGTGGGAATCAATTAAAAACCTGTTGTTAACTTGTATGTCATGTACCTTAAATGAATTTCCGTGTTCCAAACTTGAATACGTCAAAACATTAACAATTTTTGCATAATGATTGATCGCATTTAAGTAAAAAGATGCATTAATGAATTAGTTTTTGTGTGTGTTGATGGTACTTGAAAACATTAGACTGTCTAATGCACTGCATCACTGCACTGCACGTTGGTCTTTCACTTCTCCTTTAGGTATGTATGTCATGTTGTGAGTATGTGAAACTTACGACTTTGTTTAATTTCACTGAAACAAGTGCATGCAACAAAGGTTGAAATCTAAGTTGGAGTCACATTGCATGACAAATAAACATGGTGCCAGACAATAATTTGTTATGAATATTACTGATTAAATTATGTTGTTATTTGAGATTTTACAGTAAAATGCACTCGGTCTTTAACAAGTGTTGTTTTGTTGCTTTGTTGACCTAATTAGCTATATAACATGTCAATTGATTTAATGAGCGGTTAATAACCAAAGGTATAAGACAATTTTACTTTTGTTTTAGATGCCGACCATGAGGACTGAGTTACTTTCTATTACATCAAAGTACATCTAATGAGCGTATAATATACGTGCAAATATTGCATATTGCATGTGATTGATTAATGATCAACTCAACAATGACCGAATGACCGATTAAGAATGGAAGACAAAACATGAAAACCATATTTAAAGTGTGACTTTTGAAAAAGTGTTGCCAAGCTTGTCAGTATTCTAATTTTAAACAAACTAATACGAAATTATGTCCAGACTGCGGTAAACAAACTACTTGACGAGCTTGTTAATTTGCTTTCATTGAGTGCAAGTAAATATGCATAGGCACGTTTTTTTAAAAAAAAATATTGCAATGCGGTATTTCACGGTTGTTGTTAAACACAAGCCCATATTCTTGGAAAGTTGAAAATTTCAATGAAACATGACTTCATCGGACATCCATTTCCCCGGTTTTAATTATCAAGTCATTACAAGCGGATTGCTTGGATATTCATTGAATATTGAATCTAAAGCCTTTATTGCATGTTTGTTTATATTGAGTCGTGATTTTCCAGAAAATGCCTGTCAATTTGTTTAGGTATCCTAATTTGTTCCATGTTCTTTCTTTAATGAAGAAATTACTTTTGCGAATATGTATTTCTGTCTACCCTAAATTATGGCGAATCATTTTGTCACTCAAAACTCGACAAATTACATCACTCCTATTGTTGGTGTTTAAAGTAATTGCAGCCAGCCTAAGACAGAAACATGAAAACTCAGTTAAGATAATTTGCATAAAAAAGACCCGAAAGTAGGTGTTCAAAAAAGTACACATAGGTAAGCTAACAAAACAAACTACTTGATTTCTCTTTTTAATATTATTAAATAACATGCAGATGAAAATCATGACATTAAACGGGTATAAAAACCAGATTCGCACAGCAATTAAGACATCCAATCGCAATCTTACCTGCATCAAGAGAACACTAAAACCTTTCTAAACTCTCTAAAGCCATGGCTCGTATTGCACTTAAAATAATAATTACTCTTGCACTCGTTGCTGCAACACCAAAGTCCATCCAAAGCGCTGCCGTACTTTCACCGGAAGAAGCAAGAAACATTTCACCACTCTTTGAATATATTGGCCATTATTCCATTCCAACCGTTACTAGTGTTACCAAACGAGGAAGCGTTCAGTCAGTGACCAGTTACTATTTCCTCAGTCAAAATGCCGTAAGCATAAAAGATTTTCACAACACTCATTCTCATTTTCCATTTCCAAACAATTGGTTCTTGATTCATAATTTAATTCTTTAATAATTCTTTCTTTTTTACTATAGGCTGGTTACGTTACCGCAGAAAACGACTGCAAAGCATACCTCGGAGAAGACGCCACCCTCCTCTACATTGAAACACAGGAGGAGCTTGCCAACGTGACAAAGCTCATCCAGGGTTCTGACGACACCGGTTCGAGCTACTGGCTGGGAGGAAGATTTGACGCCAACAAGGCCAACTTTGTGTGGGAAAGTGGTGTTACGATTGGTCCATGGGCTCCATGGGACCAAGGTCATCCCGATACAAGAACTCCGCTCACTCGTGTCTATGCAAGCACCGTAGG
>JAQIXX010003857.1:0-18082 GCA_034700605.1 Willowsia nigromaculata
CCGGAGCCATTTCAGCCCACGACCGATAGTCGCCCAAGTCTGCCTCTGTCCTTTGTTTGGTTTGTCCTCATCATAACAAGATCATTGACTTGCTTGGGTGGGGTGCTTGTTTTGTTGTTGTCTGTCAGCTGATGAAAATGCAGAAGAATGCTGACAGCTGAAAAAAGTCCAGTTTAATTTGTGAAGTGGTTTGATTCCTTTAATATCTGGACAAATACTTAACTTATTGTCTAAATAGTTCCAGTGTTCCACAGTCACTGGCGATAATGGTATCCAGAGGAAGTAGCTTAAGCTCAAGTGCAGCCGCAGCAATTAAAAGAGCGGATAGTGTTAGTACCTGTCTGTTTTGCTATTCAGAAGAGGACACAAACAACCCGAGCACTGGGACACGTGTTTCGAACCTTTCTGGTGATGACACTCGATTTGTTCTAAGAACATTGCTCCAACTTTCAAATGACCAGTTTCCTGCAGGCATCGAATGTGAAGGCTCATCACGGAATGCTGAATTTTCGACTTCCTCCGTGTCTTCATCAACTTTTTTGGAAATTAAATTTTGCAGAGCGTGCCGCTTAGAGACCGAACAAGCAAAACTAATTTACTTGGAGCTGGTACTAGCTGTTAGACAATTTAGAGAGATTCAGCAGCGCTTGGTGAACAAGGTGAAGAATAATCGCTTCCTAGAACATAACTGTCATAATGAACCTGATGACTGGTGGAGTGAGAAGTGTCGACAGCTTATAATTCAGAGTGAGTGAAATGTAAACACAATTAAAAATACTATGAAGGGTTAGCTTTTCCGTTTCCAGTGACTTTTTATTGATAATTTTGTCATTGAATTTGTTCATTGTCAT
Source organism: Willowsia nigromaculata (assembly GCA_034700605.1). Taxonomy (NCBI): domain Eukaryota; kingdom Metazoa; phylum Arthropoda; class Collembola; order Entomobryomorpha; family Entomobryidae; genus Willowsia; species Willowsia nigromaculata. The sequence continues at coordinate 852 of JAQIXX010003857.1, forward strand.
TTTGTATTCACAGATATCTATGAAAAAACTGATGCATTCGTGATTGATGGCCAGGACATCCAGGTGCAAGATTCCTTATTGTCGAATTTGGGGAGGGATGATTTGGACGTACAAAAGACTGAAGTCAAAGTCGATACTGATGAGCATGGGGACGGTGTAGGTTATGAGCACTTGGAGGTTGAAGATGAAGATTCCATATGTCTGCCAACAAAGACATCATGTGCAGGTTCGGGGTCGGAGATTTCCCATAAAGAAAGTTTCCTGAGAAGCAATGAGCATGCCGATGACCAGGGTTCCATGGCCCAACCCAATGAAATGGTGGATACCAACAACGTGGATATCAAAACGGAAAGTTATGATTCGGAGGATAGCAGACAAGATGATGTTGAGGATATTTCATGGAGTGCCTCTGAAGGTCCAGATGCGAATGGCTCAGGAGATTGTGACCAGGATTCAAATGAAGAAGATGTGGATAACGCCGGTGACGATGAACAAGTAACAAATGATGCAGTTTCCGCTGAGGAGTCTAGTCTAAAAAAATGTGATAAGTGCGTCTTCATTGCAAAAACCAAGCGTGGTTTACAAATACATATAGGCTGCAGACATAAAATTCCTAAAGAACCGGAAAGAAAGGCATCTGCAAAATCCTCAGTTGAACGCAAACACAAGTGTCCAGTAGATGGCTGCGAAGAATCATTTGCTCGCCGTTATAACCTCAATATTCATATAACCAAACATGCTGAGCAACCTCAGTTTAAATGCAGCGTGTGTTCTGAAGGTATGACTTAAATATAATGCAATTACTCATCTGCATCATGGACTTCCAGAAAAGCATTTTTTTTAATGTTCTTATTTCTTTAAGAGTTTTATGAATCTGACAAGTTAAGAAGACACAGGCAAAGGCAACATCCTGAAGCATGCCCTCCAAAACCCAACAATTCGGAAATTGAACGCTTCCCATGTCATCTGTGTCCCAGAGTCCTTGTACAAAAAGTGGGATTGAAGAAGCACCTGATGAGAGCCCATAATATCCAGCCACCGAAAGGTCGTCCATGTCCGGAAGAAGGATGTGATGTAAGAGTGAAGGGCATTGCAAAATTGCGAGAGCACCTTTACGAATACCACGGGAAGGAACCTTACTACAAATGCTCCAAATGTGATGCAGGTACGCGTTTAAAGCAAAAAAAAATTAGCAAGTACTCAATCAAATCCTAAAATAATTTTCGTTTCATAGCTTTCCCCGACTGGAAGAAGAAATGGCGTCACGAGCAAATGTTTCACGAAGAGGGGCTCTCTAAGCGACCATTCATTTGTGAATTTTGTGGGAAAGGATTTCCATGTCAGGAATATTTGAGCACTCACAGGCACATTCATCATTCTGACAAGAAGAACGGAATAAACGAAAAGAATGAAGCCCCTCAGATTTGTGACCTTTGCGGCAAAGAGTTGAAGAATGTTGGATCTTTAAAAGCGCACATCCTCCAGGTTCACGAGAAGCATAAACTGAAACATATTTAATTGTCACGTTTGCGAGCACCGGTTTATCTCCCGAAGAATGTTGAGGGAACATCTCTTCCATTCACATCAAATAGGATCTGAAGAGAATCGACGGAAGCCAAGGGCAAAGGGAAGAGTGTTCCAATGTCAAGTAACTGGATGTCGGATGAGATTTTATGAAGATGAGAGCAGACTGGAGCGGCACATGAAGAGGGTTCACGGGGATGATGGTTCAAAACCTCCGAGATTCAATTGCAAATATTGTGGGAAGGGATTTTACTGCGGGACAAAGTACAAGTATCATGTGATGACTCATGAGAACAAGGATAGCAAACCGTTCATTTGCGATGTGTGCCAAAAGGGATTTTCGAATCCAGGAAATTTGCGATACCATAGAAGATACACACACAAAATCGTCAAAGGAGTTGGTCGAGGTCGGAGAGCAACTCATGTTAAAGCAGGGCAGGAAGAACAACTACCAATCTTTAATCAAATTAGCTAGGAATTGAACTGTTTTTAGGAATGTTTTATTCTTAGCTCATGCTCTCCTGTTTCTTATCACAATCAATTAAAACTGTAAACTATCATTCTTAGATCATTCATAACTTTATTGCTAAATACTCAGAGGCTCGGAAATGAAACGCAAAATATTTTTATATTATGTCTATAATTTATGCTTCATGTCATGTAATAATCGTGATAATAATATATCCTGTTTTATTAATTGGAAACAAATTATTGTGCTACTTTGTACAATTTCTTATCATCATTAATCTTAAAATCAGTAATGTAATGGCTACAGAAGTTAATATTTTTAACAGAGCGATTATAGTTTTCTATGATTACTTATAACATGCTTTACTTTTTTGTTCTATCCAAAAATTAAGTGCATTTGTCGCAAGCATTAATTGACTTCTGACTCAGTGCAATTCCTTGCAATAGTACAATTTCCATGGTGAAAACAACGCCCAAGAGACTTAGCATAAAAGGCTTTGAAACGATGAAGCAATCTAGTCCTGTAAATCCTAATTGCATCCCGTTGTTAATTCGCTTATCAAGTTTCTCCATCTATCATTAGGAATAAACAAAGAAAAATAATTATTACCCTTTTGCTTACAACAACCATTTAAAATCGTTATAACCGCTAATTCAACTTACTCTGCCATTGTAAAGCTCTACTGGACAATGGTTCACTATATGCCTGATTTTATGCGCATACTCATGCACCTTGGCCAAGCACAAGGTAAGGAGAAACATTCTAACGGTGATATGAATGAATGACCATCTGCTGTAAATGTAGTGAACAACGCTTTCCGCTGCGACGTCTGGATTGCAGATTTTTAAAAGCTGTAATTTAAAAGATGTATCTTTTATGCCAAGAAATTAATCACCTACTAAACTATTATATATTGCATATTGATTTTATTACCTGCATACAGAAGAAGTAGATATTGATCGTGTATGAGACGAAAATTAACGGAGAGAAAAACGCATTCATGGCGCATAGTACATCAGATAAAGAGCTGTGATCTTTTGCCATTTGCTTCCAGGCATAGTGGTCTATGAAAATTTAAATGATCAAGTCAATGCCCTTATCCTTCTACACGAGATATTATTATATTAAAGGATGTTAAGACACAAATTACACATAGTACCCGATTCTGAAGATAAATGAGTGTCACTATCTTCTAGTAACATGATTGGTTTCAACAGAATTTCTTCCGCAACCTCATACAGAGCACGAAACTTGAAATATAGAGCCCTTGCAAACAGGGATATCATTACATCTACATAATTACCACCATACAAAACAAACTTGTGGCTTATGAAGGCGAGAACTGATAAAATTGGATGACTTCCTAGAAGCATGTTCCAATGAGGATGTGCTCGAAAATAGTACATCTCCAAAACTGACGCTTTCTTGTTTTGCTCTTTTCCATACAAGGCATTATGACCTGAATGAATTGAGGTTATACAATTTGTTGATAATAAATATTTGAAAACTTTAAAACTTAAACCAGTATAAAGGTCTTACCATTAATGTCATCGAATACTACAAAGTACTCCATATTTAAAAGAGCGTTCTCCAATATCGTGGATGCAAACATTACTGAGCTTACAATGACGATATTCCATTTTAATGTATTGTCCCTTTGAGTAAGAACCAAGTATGAATTATATTTTTTCCATATTTTGTCGATTTCAAAAAATTTAGTCTGTTGTAGCAGAAAATAACTGTATATAAAAAGTCCCCATAGGGCAAACATTGGATTCACAATGCAATTGGCAATGTCCAAAGATGTTCTAATTGGTCGACGTAACGCATCTATGATGGCAATGCATGCGTTTAGAAGTATAATTCCAAGACAGAATAAGTTGAATAAACCAGCTATGCAACGAGCCCTAAAAATATGTGATTAAAGCAAGAGATAATTATTTAGAATAAGGTCGGCTTTAATTTAGGGAGTTGTCAAGTTATAATTTTTAATGAATATTGTATACCTTCGAGTTAGGCTTGAATCATTAGGCTTTATTTCTAACGGAATAATGCCTAGACACCGTCCTAAGGTCAAAAAGTTTTTGAAACTTATGAAAAGATCGGATTCGGTAACTGTCAGTTTATTCAATATGATGGATGATATTTTGTTGGTCTTTCTGCTGAAAAATATGTCATTATTTAAGCAAATTGAGCATCTTGTTCGATCTCGCATCTTAAAATATAAAATTTGTCTCTAGCTCTCTCAGTTTAATTCCATAAAATATTATAGCGTAGTTCTATGCAGATTTCTACGAAGATATGTCCATATGCACTGCTATGGTTTATACGGTTGGTTTAAATATTTAAATTGATCTTTCGTTTCAGCACAAAGCTGAAAATAAAATACAATTATTGTCTGATAATAACTAACGTTACATTCTTAAAATTATTTTAAATTTGCACTTGAGCAATCCCTTTTTGTTTTTTGAAGTACAAATTCATGACATTGACATTTTGGTTCTCTTTACGGAGATATTCTAAAGAAATTAAGACCTATGACGCATATTATTGAAGTTTTTACTTTGGAATATATCATAGTTATAGCAAATTTAGGGCAATCAATCAAGATTCTGGACTGCGAGAAGTGCAAAGGTAAGTACTTCTAAGGCGAAATTGTGTTTCAAAAGAATTCGGTTAGCACTTACTTGTTGAAACATTTTAAAGGAGAAAATTAGTGAGCTGTTCATTCACACCATTCCAAAGCCCTTCTTTAACCTTTTATGCGCACTTTCTTTTAATATTTTGTTAATACGTAGATTCCATAACAAGTGAAATAACTGGTTAGTTCATACATATTTATATTATAGCATAATATGAGAAAAACTAACTCAATGCCAAAAGCTTAACGAAAAGTTGAATGACAAAGTTATTTTGCAAAAATTACAAAAAGATTGATTGAGTTTTTTTCAAGGCCCATTGAATAATTTTGGACTTTTTGTATACTTGGTGCTCAAGTTGAAGTACATAGGATACTTACTATTGGTGGATCATAATATTAGTATGATTTCAATTCAACTTTCATCATGTCGACGTAAAATTAAAAAATTTAGGCTTAATTTTACATTGCATACGCATATTTATACATTCACAAAATAACTGGGTAGCAATTGTTTTTGTAAATGTAAGTTATAATTTAATTTAAGATTTCGGAAATAAATCTTGGTCTGTTTTTTTATTCAAAACCAAAGCATGAAATATCAGGATAAGGCTATAAAAACATTACTCTTATTTTTTTCAAATTCGGTTGATGGGTTTTTTGACATGCAGGTACAATACCCAAGATATCCAGTTTCTAATTTGAATTTTGTAGAAATGGTCGCATAAATAATTTATTTGTTTATCATTAAACAGCACAATATTTGTGGTTCTTTTCGAGACCTCATTTTAAATCCAAAAGTAATAAAATTTGTAGTACCTAGTTTGCAAGTCAAGTAATTAATCTTTGTCTTGGAAAATACATTTCATGCTTCAAACTTACTGTATAGTAAAGTTTGTAAGTTTGATCCATTCAAGCAAGTCAGAGAATATAACCAAGCTATCATGCATTGAATTGAATATCAAGCATTGAATTAATATGCAACTTCAGTTTTCTTTATGGAATATTACTGTTTTTTAAGATGAGCATTCCAAACATGTGGCCATTGACATTACTGACACTATTGTATTTATATAGATTTCTGAAATGTATGATACAACTTTACATTTGCTTCAACTATTCGTTTTTATCCCTTTATTTTTTTGTCTCCCCATCAAACCCATTACATTTTGAAAACATGCGTGATGAAACTTGAAAAGCTATTCCGTTTTTACAAATACTAAATGAATTATATTTAAGTGAAAATTTCATTCAAATTATTACTAATTTTGTATAATCTTCAACATTTTAAAGTTATTTCAATGCCTTTTTGTGTAGTTTTTCTCTTGAGAGTATTAAAGTCTCTAATGATATAAAACTATAGTACAATGGCAATAAATCTAGTTTGTATGTGGATACATTTTCATCTTATATTTCCTTCGCATCTACACCAATTTATATTTCATTCTGCGTGCAATAATATTACTACTCACAAAAAGCATGATTGTGCAAAAGATCTGACCAAAGGTAAATATTTTCTGAACTATAAACACTTCGAAAGTACAATCTTTAGTATCCCGAGAGTTTGGTAGTTAAAACTTACAGATATTTCAAAATTCTTTAGCATGCAATTAAAGACGGAAACCAAATTTTTCAATCGGAATTTCTCCGTCAAATCATCTTGAAAATGTGATTATTGTAGTTGAATTTTGTAAGCAATATTAAACAAAGTATGCCAAACATTAGAATCTGATATTAAGATCTAGGCTGATTTCATACTTATTTAGGAATCAGATTCTGATTGATAAATGAAGTTATGTGGTCACTGATCATTGTGGATTGCCAATACACAAATTCAAACTGCGTAATACAATTGCTTGAAAATACGTATTGTGTTTCCCATACGGAAGTTATTTTGGTTGAGTTAAGTAAGACGAATACATTATGTAGATTATTACAATAGACTGAATGTATAGAGTTTTTAACTACGAAGGAATTTGTCTTTGTGGAAATAATATATCGACAAATACGTGAAAGTATATAAAATTTAAAAAAACGAAAACCCACTGAACAACTCAATTATTTACAATATATTGAAAGCTTTATTAGACTACTATTAATAGAACTCTTCATACCTCTATATAAAACTAGATATTAGCAATTTTAGCAGTACAGCTTATTTTTTCGATATACTGTGGTGTTCTTAATGTTAGTTCAAGTAGGCCTACACAAGCTAAATTTTCATTTTTTAGCCAATTAAAATTAACTCTGACCTATTGTTTTTAAAAGGTAACCATTTTGATTAATATCATTCATTCAAAATATTAATCAGATTATTAAGCTTTCATTGCTTATGGTTTCAAACAACACTGCTCCATATATACATACCTTTTTATTACGATTCATTTGTTATTTTACAACCTGCAACCTGTATTAAAAATTTCAAAATGATTAGCTCCAGATTATACCTAATTTTATCATCGGGCTTTACGTTATGCCGTTCGCTCAGAGGTTCTTGTTTGCAGTGCGATACGTCCAATAAATTATTTTTAGACGACACGTCTCTCTACTTTCGATCTCGCTTAAACTTTGCACAGCTTTTTATATACGTTGCTCTAAGGTTATTTCTTTTGTTCAAATTGCGAGAAAGTGGACGAGTCGACGATTTTCATCTTACGATGTCATTTTTCTTAGGACACTTCATGACTTTTGTTGTTTACGCAATACCGATTTGGTTTTCATGGAACTATTCCAACATGCTAAATGGATTCTTCACATTTTATCGTCATCTTCACAGTAAGTGTTTCATGGCTATGTTCACAGCTTATTTGATCAAAAATTGAATAATAAAAATTGTCTTTATGTTACAGAAACTTATATGCCAAGGTATCGAGGCGACAAGAGCAAACTCAATTTGATTGTAGAAATCAGCCTCTATGTCTATTTCTTCCTCTGTTTTACCTTCAATTTAGTTTTATGTCTGTATATATTATTTTTTCCTCGTGGGCCAATGTCATTAGGTGAATTAATTCCATCTCGTTATTTTACCTTCCCTGTTAAGAGTTGTCTAATTATTTTTCAATGTTGTGAAACCACTATGCTATTAGCAAATCTTACTACAATCAGTGGTAGCGTATTGGCATACCTGTTGTATGTCACAATATTTCTCACAAATGAGCTTAAACTCGGGCGAAGAACTTATCTCACCGATAACACCCTCCGAACTGCTGAAAATATAAGAAAAGTTTATAGATCATTTCAAGTTCTTCAGGAGAATTTAATGTGCTTCATGGGAGAATTTCTTGTCATTTGTAATGCAACATCAATGATGACCGTAATATATTTGAGCTTTGTATCGTTTCGGTATTGGTCTGACTTATATTACATAAGTAAGGCAGCCTTGATTTTAGGTGATTTCCTAACATTTTCTGTCTGGGGAATGATGCTAGAGTTAGGTGGACAATTTTTTCTTCGCAGTAACAAAGTACTTGGTTCCTGGCGAAAGCATAAGTGGGGCACTAGTGGTAACGAAGGGAAAGCAATGAAAAAGTTTATTAAATCTTGCAGACCTATTTTACTATCTTACGGAAGACAGTTCATAGTTAGTCGGGTATCGCTTCCAAACTTTTTCCGTGGCTGTGTAAAGGGCACACAGCGGGCATTACTGACAACAAAATAGACAATAATCTCTACTGATAGTCCTGTATTATTTCACGAGAGCAAAACTCGAACTATGCTGGGTGGTTTTTACTATTAATCGAACACCTTCATGAAAAATGATTTGGAAAAGGTTAATATATTTAGTTTTAAAGTTTTTTGGTTAGTAATATTCCATCAAATTGACAAATATGAGTTGCAAATATAGATTTTAAGCACATTATGACAGTATTTATTGTAGTAGATTTTGCCATATGCCATATTTTGGATCAAAGTACTGAAACTCTGATTCCCTATAAATATATATTGAACTCCAAACTATAATTAACTTGTACCTATCAACCAAATTATAATTGTTTAAATTATGCCTGGTATACGATAATATTAAGTCTAATATTGTAAAATAAAAATTTAGTGTAGATATATATTTAATTTCCGAAGATTAATGGGAAGCGGTTTTAAAATTTATGTTATTTAATGATCACACGAGTACAGAGCGAATCTTGTCTTGATGATTTGCACACACAAACTTAACCTAACAGATTACATGAATAGTGAAAGTTTACATCAAATAAATATACGTTAAGAGTAATTCACAACTGCATGAAAATCATTTGCCATCTTCAACGCAGATGATAAAGAAAGTTAGAGATAAAACAATTGTCTGAAATTTCCAAAAAGAGCATGTTATATTCCTCAAGTTAGTATAATTTAACATTACACAACATTGTAATGCCACTAAATAGTATAGTTAATATATTATCTTACTTGGGCAGCAAATTGGTAAGTAAAAGTAAAAATATTTTTACAACGAACTCCTATTGCGCTTGTATTCAAATCGTCAATGATTACCTGTAGCTCATCCAACGGAACCTTTGATCTGTTTTCTTTATCATGTAACCACATTCTAAAATTCTCCATCTGAAATAACAATCAGTCACATTACTATCAGTTATTCGTGATTTCACAATACATTATTTTGTTCATATGTTTGTAGGACTCACCTTGTGACAAATTTCCCCAGATATTACAAGAAATGCAACACACAATGCTACGAAATATCCGATTCGTAACATTGAAAAGCATTTCAAAAATGTTGAAAGTCCAGTCATGCCATTGACAAACAATGCATCAATGTTTGTTGCATAATAGAAAAGAAAGTCCAATATCCACCATAGAGTTAGATACCCTGTAGTATTGTTCAACAATTTGGAAAGCTGGTATAACGCCTGGTAATGAACGTTAACTGTGGACCATGAAACTCCATCTGATTGTGCAAGCAGTGTGGTAAATGAGTTTGCTGCCATCCATATCGTAATTGAGACAATTATCAAATACGAATCACCAAACAGACTAAGAAGGTGTCTCCAAAGAAACCCAATTGCACCCACTGTCACCAGCACGTAATCTCCACCAGACCATGAATTATCATTGATCTTCATTGTTTCATTAGCACTGATAATTTGTGCAGTTTCAATGTACAATGCAATGCGGGTTGTTTTTAGTAACCCATTTAACAGCTCCCGTATGTTCCATTTTGTATGAAGCTGGATATTACCGTTAAGATGAATTCCAACAAACCAACCCACTATAGCCATTACAAATTTTATTGCATATACAACCCATAGGGTAATCTTACTAGTTATCACACGAGTTTGTATACTGCTGTCCACTAAATTTATTGGCACTGAATGAATGTAGTTTAGAACTTCAACAAGTTCAGATTGATTTACCCAGAATAGTTTCATTGCATAAACTTTGAATCCTGATGTTGTGATCGAAAGTATTAAGTTAAATACGCTATTTGGACTATTGGGCTTAAAAGGGTAACATTTACGGATTGAACCAACTGTCCAAATTAAATGAGTTATGAATACAGTAGCACAAAGGATTCTTTGAGATAAAAATTTTATTACTTTAAATTGATTTGTAGATTTAGTGTAGACTAGTCTAAATGGTGAAAATAAAAGGTAGTATCCAAATGTGAAGTAAACAAAAAAGGGATTGGTTAACGCACGATTCATTTCCAGCTTTGAATGAACCTTTGTTTCCAATGAGGGCGTTGCAATTTTAAACAATTTAGAGCCATTATTTAAATCATTAGTTGTTTTATTTTTTGGCAGGAAAAAATAAATTGACGACTTGTTAAAAAGGTAAGATTTTTTCTGCATTATTTCTTGTTATAAAGATTTGTCATTTACTTCACCGGTGGACAAAACACTTATGATAAATAAATTACTGAATCACTAGAATAACTAGAAGGCTATCCTGATATAAGCGAAAATTATTAACTGTAAAAATCGATCAATAAAAGTAGCTCGAAATGCACTTGAATATTTTGTCACAAACACGTCAACCATTTCCATTCTGACAAATATTTCGCTTAACAACTGGTTATGCTGAATTTGTTTTATCTATTTTGAGTGTTCATATCATATCTAAGAAACTATATTCAATTGATCACTAGATCAAATCATGATCAAGTATGAAATGTTGAGTGTAGTACCATAAAGTGTTTGAAACGTTTGAATAATGTGAATTGACATGTGCTCAAGTTGATAGGAAGTAGAGAATGTGTCGGTAATTCATCTTAATCCAAATAAAGTTTCAAAGTTGACAGTTTGTTAAGATTGCATGCGTCGAAGCTGTCTTAAGTATTTTCAGTGAATTTCAACACAACTCAAATCAAGGAGAAACTCTAAAAGAATTGAATCGGATTTATAAGAAAAAATGTGATTAAATTATTCGTCACAATAACGAAACAACTTGTAAGCAAAACACGAAATACGTATCATATGTACATATCTCCATCATAATAAGTAGGGTCAAGATGTCCTTGGTGTGCATGAAATTTAATTTCATATTTAGGATTAATCATCCAGCTTTCAAGTCTAAATGATTTTGTATGATCTTACTCAAACCAAATTAAATAATACCGACACTAAGTTTGATGCTCACTAACAAATGTATTTGCACAAACGAAAATGGAATATTTCTCACCTTGCGACAAGTACAAGTAAACCTGCTAAATCCTTCAGAAAAGTATCGGGCGAGGACAACTGATAAAGAGCACTTTTAAACGAAGGCACATTTTTATTACTTCTTTCACACTTCGCAGCAGAATAACCACTTCATTGTCACGCAAACAGGATTTTGGGGTTACGAAACCAAGGCAGGAATTCTACTGTGAAGTACTTTATGGACTGATGTCACAGATATATTTCTAGCTTAAATCTTCTCTGATAAATGCATATATTCAATTGATAATTATAGCTTTGCAACATTCTCATAAGAAATACTCTGAAAGCTTGACATAAAAAAAATCAAATAGTAGGTTCAATTTTTTTCATTTTGTGTTGACTTTCACCCATTTTTTCATAATATTTTGTGCAATCACTTGCAAAGGTAAGACGAAATTGGTATTGTGTTACTGGCGCGGTGCAAAATTATGCATTCTTTCTATATTATTCCAACTCCAACTTGCTCTTGCTCTTAGAAATATATGAAGCTTTCACCATGTATGCCTTATGCATTAAAACATGTCTGAATTTAATGCGTAAGTGTTTATGCATTTGTTAGCAGAGAGGTCTACATTGGAACCTTTTAGTTACTCAACATTTTGAAACTTGTGAAAGTATTTATATAATGCTGAATTTATTTATCTATTAATTACATATTTACATGCTTAACAGTTTGTAATTATTCTATTTACATATTATTTCAATGTTTAAAGAGTTAATTTAAACATAAGGTATTTTCATAGGCAATACATTGTACAGATATACATAACTTATGCTTATCATGTAGTGTAGTTCATATTATCTTACCTGGTATGACACACGGCAGAGTGAAAGATAAGCAGCTAGACTTAAAAAGTAAACACGACATATTATTTGACCTCTATACACAAAACTATTGTAGGTACTTAAAGATTTATTTTTTACTAGGCATTGCTTTACGGTAAAATACTTTTTCATAACATATCATGAAGCCAAACGGAATGCGAATGATCTCACGAAAAGTTATCCGTATACATTCAAGTAACCAGCATAACCCCGAAAGCATCAAGCCTGCCATTAAAACCATGAATATTATTACCACATTTCCTCTCATGGATGGCCTAGTAACTGGTAAGCGATCAGGTTTATCGTTCTTCATGTTACCGATTAAGTCACTCCACCACTTCAATATTCCAGACATTTCCACACCCCGTGCTCTCCTTACCAAAGACGGCATATAAAGTCCATCCATATTTATCGCCAGTTGCAGGTTAGTGTAAACTTCTTTTCCGATGCTACTTGATGTACCCAAGCTAGACAATCTCATTGAATATTTCTTCGAAATATACTCTGGCAGGATTAGTGCCGTTCTGGAACATCTACGCAACTCATCAAATAACAGCATTTCCTCACGCCTATAGTACGTCTCTCTAAGTTTATCCCGCACAGGACTAACTTTGCTTTCCAACTTATTTTGCAATGGCCTAAGAATTTCCATTATTTCGCTTAAGAGTTTGGGCACAGAAGGATGTATTCTGGTAATATTTATCAAAAGTTGCGCTCTAAAATCAGGGTTTTCATAGCTTGAGTATACGTGTACTGCTGACTTCACACTCCAATCAATTGTGTGTTGTCCGTCTTTAGATATTTCCATACTTTTTGGTTCTTCGTTGAACGAAGTCCATCTTATATTTGGAGCCAATTCCGTGCGCGTATATATGGTAAAGTTATCCTGAACTAATTGCATCAGTGTGTTGTAGGGCAGTGGGTATCTTGGAACCATCATATTGTATACATTTTTATTCTTGTACGAATTGCTCAGTACTATTCCCACTAGGAGAACTGCTGCAATAATCCATCTTAGTTGACTTGTCTTCCGAATCGCGTAACACGGATACGATCGACCTTGCTGGAGAAGGACCTTAATGAGATACATTGTTTGACTTGATATCGCTTGTAAGCACGGCTCCTTATTGTTAGCTGCAGGAAAAGTGATTGCGGATATTATCGCAATGGTGACTATACTCGCTCCAATCATAATCCAAACATATATTTGATATACATTGTGCAAGTAATGAATTGATAATCCAGAAATTCCTCTGTGGCCACATGCAACAAACCGCAAATTGCTGACTTGCATGTCAAGTTTAAAAGTATCGCGTTCAAATGCTTTGTTGCTATCGGATATAGTGTTGATTGACCACGCAATTGGGGTATCATCAATGTGTGGGAGTTGAAAACTGATTTCCTTGACTTTCCCATTTTGACAGATTCTATTGTCATCCAACATGTAGGTGTAGTTTTCCATGACTGATTGAAGGACATGAGCGTATGCGTGAAGTAACTGTTCTTCTTCATTCATGAAGAACCTGATTTCATCGGGGACCCCGTTTTTGCACATTCTTAGATGCCTGCTTATTCCTAGAACTGATCGACCTTCTTCAACGTACAGCTTGCGCCAGACGACAATATCTTCAGAATTTGGAAATGACATTTGAGCATTGTTTCGGATTGAATTTGTTGTCAATGAATTCGTCTTCAGTAATACAGGCTGAAATAGTAGCTCCATCGCTAATGATGGTTTTGACAATTTTAGTAGAAATACATCTTGAATTAGTCTGGTTGCAGGACTCACAAAGGCCGCTATGAAAATCTCGTTTAGCATTACTGCTCCGCCCCATTGTGTACCTGGCGATCTGTGAGGAGGTCGATACAGGTATTCTGTCATCCATGTTTTTGTATATTTTCTCCAAAAGGTTGGAGTATCCATTGAGCCCACGAGTATGATAAGTTTGTAGGCATCAGTTGGAGCTGGGTTTATGCTGAATCCTGATGGAATGAGACTTCGAGACAATTCGGTTTCTTCCGGATAGTACAATTCAACATTAATTTGGCAGGACCAAAGCCTCGAGTTGCAAGCAAACTTGAAAGGATGTAACCTTAAGCAGAATGCATCGTAATGATCTACGTATGAACCAGTACCCGATAGATATTTGGAAAGAGGGCAGTTTTGATACTCGCCTTCATTCTTATATTTTCTTTGAAAGTTTTCAATCTCTTTTGGAATCCAAAACAATTTATATTGAGACTTCCGGTAATTGTACAAATTTTTGTATACAAGCACTCCCAGATTTGGCGATCTAAGAATTTTGGGATAATGGATTGGAGGAATTTCAATGAACTGGAAATTGTTTATGGTTAGGAGACAATTTTGAGGAAGTGATTGGAACAGGGTTTGCATATTTGTGATGCTCCGCAATGAATGTTTTGAGGACTCTGGCTTATGGTTCTGCTTAAAGTCTTCGATGACATATTTGTCATTTAAGTTGGAGATGTTTAGATTTTTTAAAGTGCGTAGTGGCAGTATCTTTAATATCCGAGAAAAGGTTTCTTGATCTTGACCATTTATGTAGATTGGTATATGAAGAAACAATGTAACTATTAGAATGCTTTTGTACTTCATTTTTCCCATTTGAGTTGTTTTTCTAGTTAACAGTGAAACTGTTGCTATCTACCATCTAACTTACAAAAATGTATTATTGAGCAAATGCAAAAACAGAACTGTTAAAATGTCTAGTAGATATTGAATTCGTAATCGTTTGGTCGTTTTATATCAGTGTCAGTGTCAGTGTCTGAAAATAAATTACGTTTAAAATGCTGATGTCTTAGCTCTCTGGAAAAACATCGCGTGTTATTTTTAATTGGCATTTTAAGACAGAGTGAAGCAAAAATAATAGCAGTTTTTATACACTGGATAGCATAACATTTAACGTTTGCAAATCCTGTTTTCGCAACTATATACCTATGTACAGATTGTTAGAGATTAGATATTAGAACGGAAAAAACTTGTGATTAATGAAACGTTTGGACATATATTTGAGCATTGAACACTTAAATAAAACAATTTAGTTCCACTATAAAACTGTCGCATAAAGTCTAGCGTATGCCAGGTTACATTTACACGTGTTCTTATCTGGTTTTTAGATATCAAAAACAGAATCGAATCGTTACTAGACTTTTTTGCCACAAAAGCTATTAAATGCACGAAATAGTGCTATTGAAGATATACAAATGCATATAGATGCATAAAAATCATTTTAATAATTGGAATAGACCAATGAACAAATTGTAAAAAAGAGGATACCTCCTACTTTAAGCTTTTACTTTATCGATAAATAACACAAATTACATGAGTCATGATGGCAATATTTTAATTTGTTCATATTTTATTTCGGATACATTTAAGGCTTAACTCATAGCAAGAACGATGTAGTGACTAAATTGTTCAGTATACTGTTTAAGTACTCCATTGCGAACTTTGATTCCATACTTTTCAAACCACATGATGCAGTAACTACAACTGGTTTTAATGCCATGCCATCCCGTCTTATTTTACGGTCAAATCTAATTGTTCGAATATTTCCAGTCTTCCTTCCAGTATATAACTTGACAGTTTTAAAAATTGCTCCAACTTTCCAATTATAAACCAAGCGTTTCGCTAATGTGTTGTAATAAGCTGAAATCGTAATTGCAACAACAGTGTAAAATATAACTGTTATGCCAGTAACAAGAAACACTGACAAAAGTACAATATTATTTTCTAGCAGTCCATGGCCAATGAATATTCCCCAGAGACAGATTAACGTTGCAGGATAACCAACATATATGGATGCTGTTACAACAATTGCTCTAGTCTTATCAATCCAATTGTCAATGATGACCATTTTGGCATAGAATTTCATTTTTAGTGTGGTTGTCATTCCAAAACAACTGCTGCCCATTTCTAAACATTCCAAAATTCGACATGATATTGTTTGGTGAGATGCTGCAACCATGAGCTGGAGTAAGATTCCACGGCAGTACTCATGTAAGATGAAGAAAGACAAAATGGTACGCATCAATTGTTGGGGAAAACTTCCGAACTCCGTGGAATAGACAAAAAGATAGCGGAAAGGGTCAATATTTATTACAGTTCCGATTGCAGCGAAGCAAAAGAGTATGGGTAAAAATACAATTGATGGAACATTTGGAATTAGGCTTGCCAGTTGGTTCCATAGCTGTGGTAACTGGACAAGGTCTGGACAAAATCGATCAATTAATCTGGTTTCTACATATATTAGTTCATTAAAGCCATAGACTAAAGAGCTGTTGATGAATGGTAAAGTGTTACTAAGTAGGCAAAACGCGGAACCGAGAAGTACAGCAAAACTGAGGGTGTAGTAGATAGGGCCAGAGGGGAAAACAGGATTAAAAGTTTTGCCAATTAAAAATGTTTCATACAGAGGCACAAATATGATCATCAAGAGTAAAGTTAAAGTTGGAAGAATAATAGCTACAAGAAGCCAAGGAATATGTCTGAAACAAACGTGATCTTTGTGAAGCTGTTTAGTTTCCAAGATGAGATGTATAGGGGAAGGATATAATGCACAAAAACACTTTTGGTAGACTGGCCAAGTTTTGAAAATTAGTAATTCCAAGTAATCCATGCTGAAACACGTATTCTGTCTTATCTTCTGTAAAATTTTAAAGAAGTAAATACTGAAATGTATTCAAATTTGCCGAAAATCTTATTTGATTTAAAGTGTAATTGCTTTTGTTCGGGAAGCATGTAAATCATTTTGCCATCAAAATTGCAATCTTTTTTATAGTTTTTTGTAATTATCAGAAACGTATGTTGAATTAACCTGACTAAGTTTTGAAAATATTGAACATATAAAAATTTCAGTGTATGAGACATCAGGAACCCCACCTTCAATTTGTTGAAGCCCAATTAAAAAATTTGATTGGAAGGTACATAATTTGAAAGCGAGATTGAGTATTGTGTAATATATAAGGCTATAACATATTAAAACAAATGGGAAAAAGTTATCAGGCCTCTAAAGAATGCCTGCCGGCCTACCGTACGGTTTTTCTGGCCTATTTTTGAAATTTTTTAGAGGCCAGTTACACCTGGAATTTTAGCCTC
>JAQIXX010003858.1:0-18082 GCA_034700605.1 Willowsia nigromaculata
CCGTCACCACAGTCGTTGTCACCATCGCATATATATTGACCAAATGTACATTTTCCGTTGTTGCATTGATACTGTAATAAAATGGAATATGCTGCTTAACGGGTGATTTAGCCATATTATACTTTGAATTCGTTAAGGTTTCACCAATTCTTGGGGACAAGCTGGGCAGGTTCCTTCTTCATCTCTTTCGTCACTCATGTCCCCACAGTCGTTGACACCTGTTTGACAAAATAAATATGCAGATTTCTCACACTGAAAAATACAATGAAATTGAAACCAAATATTACTTACCATCACAAATAAAAGTTCCATGAACACATCTTCCGTTGTCACATCCCCACTAAGATAAATATAAGCATACACATTTTAAAAATAACCGGACAATTATCCAAATCAGTTTCGAATAGATGAATAAAACAAATTTACTACAAAACTCATACAAAAAATAGATCGCATGTCTGTGCAGTAGTGAGCTTCAGTGAGGTCGCCAAGCTTGCGAATAGAATTATTAATTTCATTTTGAATTTTTTTAAATTATAATTCTTTAAAAGATTCTCAAATCATGAACGAAACCACTACTGAAGAAAATATTAATAATGTTTGCATTCAAATATGGATAACGCTCTTCCGATAAGACTTTGTAGTGCTAATCACATGTGGTATTTCTAAATACATAAACCATTTAATGCTTATTGTCAGGACAATACTGTACAGATTGATTGATATTGCACCAGATGTGTTCTGGTTAAAATAAGATAAATTAGTTGGGGTCAGAACAAATCCAAAGGACACAGTTGGGTAAATTGAACAGACATGAAAAGATAATCTCCGCCGCATCAATAATAACTTGTTTGTGTAATTAATGTATTGATTACAACTGACGGTGGCATTTTCAAATTAGGCTGAAATTTATCTCTTCAATGATTAATAATAGATAACATAAGTAGGTATATTCGTTTTTCAGACATGTCGAAAATTATGCAGTAATCATGAATTCTTTCGCCAATAATAACACATCCGTGTTTTTGACATGCAATCTAGAACACTCAGGAAGAGTAATGCAAAAAATTTATGAGTTTTTTGGATGAAATTTAATTATGGTTTAACTATATTTGTGAATTAACTTAAAGCATTTTATTCAGAAATTGTCATTAGTTCCCATAGAATTAAAATATGCAAAAATCAACAAACTCGATTTTGAACCAAAATTCAATTATTGTATTCTGAAGCTTTTTAGTACTTGAATTTTTGTATTTTTGCAATAGCTTCATAAACATCACATTGTAAAAAAATACTAGACAAAAGTTTCAAAGTTTTACTTGCCTTTTACCCATAAATTTACTTGGCATCTTTTTGGAAGCTAAATGCTTTGATATTTTACTTTTAGGTTCCTTGCTCGTGTCAGTTTTGTTCTGGTTAATTTGATGAAAACTACAATTTGCCTCATCATCACCACTAGGGCAGTCGACATATCCATCACAGATATCAGTTGCTTGCAAACACCTTCCATCGCTTTCACACTTCATCTGAAATCACAAAACAATCTTCGATAGAAAATCAATATATTGATATTATTCAAATAATATTTGCACAATTGGGATGTTTACGGAAGCCGGTGGACAGTTTGGACACTTCCCATTTGCATCTGCTTCGTCACTCCAGTCATTGCAATCATTTGCTCCATCACAGATCCAGTAAGGACTAATGCATCTTCCATTTGCACATGAGAACTTTAGTTAAAATATGTTACAAAGAGCTTTTTTAGAATCTGAGAGTTACATGAATTATAGCATGGTTGAAATTTGAAATGTTACAACGCCTGAAGGGCATCTGGGACAGTTGCCATTTCTATCCCTCTCGTCACTTCCGTCGCCACAGTCGTCAGCATCTAAGGCGAAATCAAAAGTGTCCACAAAAAAATGTAATTCAAATATTTTAATTAAGTATAAAAAAATTAATTTTCTACTTACAGTCACAAACCCAGTACCCTGGAATGCATTCACCATTGGCGCATCGAAACTAAGCAAATGAAACAAGATTATTCTCAATGTCAAGATTACTAAATATTTAAAACAGAAACGGACATTTACATGTGATTACTCACATCTGCGGTTGGATGACAATTTTGAGCAGTGGAAACATCCAAGGAAACAACGATGCAAAGAATAGCTAAGAAGTCTCTCATTTTAATGAACTTTGGAAATAATTTTTGTAATGCTTTATGTTTGATTGACTTAAATGAATTCTTGCTCCCTTTTTTATTGCTCCTTTATATATGAGCACGAAGCCTGATCATTTATTCAACACATAAAAACAATACCATAATCTCATGTTCCACTTCATAAATCAGTATGTCAACCAGACTGTGTATTCACCACAACATTGGCGATAAAATCTAAAAAAAAATACGGTAGACATACATACGATTCATAAAATCAACTTAGGTCAAAAATATTTGCCACTTAACAGTTTGGGACAAGTCGATAACCAGCAGTCAACTCTCTCTATGTCAATCTCCATGTCAATCAATCTATGTGGACTGCTTAATCAGAAAAAAAGTGAGCAAGCAAAAAATGGTATTTAATTTAATTTAATTCTTTTACAATTTGATAAGTTTTAAAAACAGATGATAAGCACATGATTGACAACGTATATAATAACACTGTTTACTCAAACCTTTTTAAATACATATGAGTTTTTATTTAATATTTTGTTTGACTAATTGAGTCATAATATTGAAGTGTCAGACAGAGATAACAATTTAAGCCAAAACAATGAACTCGTTGCATCAATAGGAAATATTGTTATCAGCAATATTGAAATAGTGTTCGCTTATTATTCTGTGAAAATTTAAAATAGATTAAAATGTCGCTCTAAATTATGCTAAAAAGATTATTTAAGTCTCAATATGGTGGCACATTATGATAATAATAATAAATGCGGTCATGCGTTTTTTAATGAACTCCTAAAGCCGTTATAAGTATTTCTATTGTATCGTAAAAATGCGTCATGAATTATGATATAATATATGAATATTAAACAACTGATTTTGGAACTATAAGTTCATATTTTCGAAACGAACGCTCCACGCATTTTATTGCAAATTTCCAAGCTTAACAATTAAGTTAAATATTTAGTGTCAGTAATAATAGTATTAAGCCTTCACACTCCTCTTAGCCTTGTACCACAGAGCCTTACTTGACAGCCTCTTTGATGACATCAACTTTGAAATCTTCTTTTCCGCAACTTTCTTTGAGTTAAGCTTGACAGTCTTAACACGGTGAATTTTAGATTGTCTATTACCGACCACCTTGACAGTGCAATTGGCTTCATCCTCTCCATTGGGGCAATCCCAGATTCCTTCAGGGTCACAAACCCATTCTCCTGGAATACATGCTCCAGGTGGACCATCTTCTTGGTCCTTTGAACACCTGATTTCATCATCAGCACATGGACAAGCGTCCTCAGTCTCATCACTCCAGTCACCGCAATCGTTGTAGCCATCACAGAGATCAGAGTTTTGGAGGCATCTTCCAGTGGTTTCACACTTGAACTGAGGAATAATAAATGTTAGAAGGTTACAGAATGATATTTTATGTTTTTTACAATTTCCAACATATAAATTATGTAACATTAAGTCAATTACCGAATTAGCTGGACAATCCGGACAGTTTCCATTCTCATCTCGTTCGTCACTTCCGTCACCACAGTCATTGTCTCCATCACAAATCCAGGCAGGGCTGATACATTTTCCTCCTGCGCATTGGAACTATAATAGAAGTGAGCAAATGTTTTCAAAAATCATATTAATATCTCATAATCTATCGTAATTTGATTTTTTTTAATTCAGAAATATTTTGTCTTGATACATACCAAACCACCAGGACAAGCTGGGCAGTTTCCATTAGCATCCCTTTCGTCACTCATGTCACCGCAGTCATTATCACCTTAATTTTCAACAAAAAAGCTCATAAGCATCGAATTAAAAAAATATATTTCAAATATTTAATACTTCGTTTACCGTCACAGATCCATTGTCCTGGAATACATCTTCCATTTGCACATTCATACTGTGTAAATTAATAAAAATCCTTTTTTGAATTTACAACATTTTTCAATTTAAAACAAATGTAGCAAAATTTAAGTGCTTGTCTTAATTACTTACCTCTGCTGGACTGCAACTTTGTGCGGTGGAGATTTGCAGCAAAGCTGCAACGCAAACTAAAGCGATGAAGGTCTTCATGTTGATTTTTGGTTTTAGTAATTAATCTTTCAGGGTGAACGATTTTCAACTGACTATGGTCAACTATGCAAATTTCTTGGTTTTATATGGGTGAAAAAACTCGGTTTCTGTATCCAACTCCATGACAAGGTCATAGTCTGGATTGTTCTTCCTCATTTTGGTATCAGTGTGTCAATCAACTTAAAAAGCTCACCTCACCAGACAAAAATAATTCATGATCGACAAAAAAAGACTTCACAATTGTTTGTGTACAAGCAATGTAATTTCAACTGATAAGTTTTACATGCAGAACAGGTGATAAGCACATGATTGATGCACAAAAAAGTGTGTTTCAAGTTATTGCTTACAATTTTGAATCATTACTAATTGTATGTATATCCAATACATTTGACGGGTAGGTAAGAACACTTAAAACACAATAATTGCTAATCTTGTTGCGACAAAACACGTCCGAAAAGTGCTGAGGAAAATTACTTAATCTAAGGATTGCGTTTTTGATGCGTTCGTCTTTGTAAACAAATACACGGTAGTAGTTCAGTGTTACCCTCTGTTTTTTAAGTGTTTGAATGCAAATTTAAAACTACAAGTCAGCTAGATACAGCACAATGTTTTGCTGTTGCTATGTTCAAATCCGTCAATATTGCATTTATCTGATGAGTAGTATTAAGTGAATTATCATTTCTGACCATTCGAGATTTTAAAGTTACATTTTAATTTTATCTCCAATAAGCAAATTGAAATAATTCCACATACATGTCAAATACTGATAATGCTTCTCGACCACTGTTTTGGCACGGAAAACGTCAGTATTGTCTGTGAACTGGTGTTGTCAAATGAGATTTGTTCAAAACAATTAAACAAATGTCAACAAATCGCACACATTTACTAGATGATAATATCTCTGACATAATATTTATTAATTCTCCTGCATTTTGTTGTAATGTAGATTTATGCATCAGTTGAGGCATATATTTTTGTCCATTTAATAATATACCCATTATAAACTTTCTCCTTGCTTTATGTATATCCCAAATGGATAAAATAGAACTGAAGAGATGTTCCAAGAGCCGAATATAAAGACCAATGATAAAAAGCTTCTTTTGCTGTCTGGTATTCAAACGAAAAAAAAAAACAATTTAATTTTTATATTTTTTAAGTAAAACCCTACCACACCATATTTTAGTGAAGATATCCTCAAAAAATGCATGATTGTCATGTCACAACCCAAATCATTGATTATAAAACCTCCAAACAAAACGCAAAAACAGGTACACATGTTCATAATGGCAGTATATTTTGCATAAATTAGCACGTTTTTATGTAAGATGCAAGTCATCCACGAACTAACAAAACAATACACAGAAGTAGTTAAAACCCATTAGCTTGTCAATCGTTTGTGCATCTCAGAACTAATTTTATACCTCGTTCAAATAACCAAAATCATTTATATGCAAATAGCACTGATAAAAAATATAGCTTAAAAATTGTCTACTTTTAAGTGAGTGATAAATACGGATATCATATTCCCACCAAAGAAACTAAAGTGGTTTATTCCCTCAAACATGTGTTTAATCCCAAACAAACAAACGTACTTTGACTTTATCGAGTATCATCGACTGAAATTCATAACGTACTGTCGTCCGTATGACATTATTTTGTTAATGCAGCCAGACGAATCTCTAGATCAAAACAAGACGACTTTGTACATTCAATATCGCCATACTTCTCGTATCACATCAATATTTGTACTAATTTCTCTAAATAAATATTTCGATCCAACAAGTTGTGAAATGTTCCCAGATCTTATGATCTCAGGTTTATTGGGTCATGTTTACAATATCATCATCAAAATTTTATGGTTTCGCGTTCAAACTGAAAGACGGGATGTGCATTTAGAGTTATTGAAAACAGGAGAGGATGTTGAAGGCCCTTATCATCTTTTCCAGCCCAATTCCTGGATTGAGTATGTCGCAGGTTTTGCCTACTCTGACAAAAGAGAGAAGTATATAATGTACTGCACAAACGAAATCCATACTTAAGGGCAACGAAGCCGATTCCAACTCACTATTATCATTTTTGACTAATCCATTTGGACGGGAATAATTTTCCATCTTCAACATTTGTTTCATGTAAAAAGAAACTTACGTGGTTTGCTAAATAAATGTATATTTTCTAGATTGCTTTGTGTTACTCACAAAGTCAATGTAAATTATTCTTTTTAATTAAAGTTTTCTCTGTATGTAAACTGTAGTTTCTTAAGCTTTATTATGCCCAATGAATAATTTTTTTTAAAGTCGTAAGATGCATCCACCACAGCAATAGAGGTAAAGAAAGCATCATAATATTTAAATACTAATGGACACATGAATAGAATAAACTTTTTGTACTAATGCAGTAACAACCAACATTTTTATTTGAATAAAAATTTAGCCTTATCATTATGTTCGTTATTTAAAACTAGAGACTTTTAAAAAGTATATTTAATATGTCGGATATGTTGTACGATAAAATTTTCCTATATGACTATTTTGATGGCATGAACCAGGATAAACACTACCTGTCTAGTCCAGCTGTGTCTTATATGGGATTATGTGGTCCTAAAAGTAATTCTTTCAATATTCTTCAAAAAATTTACTGAATTACTTTACTTAAGATAAAAATTGATAGTAAGCAAAGAAAACTAAACATTATAAAGCTGGTTTTTTAATTAAGAACACTCGAACAAAATACCAGTTCAAATAAATCAATTTGTTCTTCATATACTCGAAATATTTAAGAAATTTACAAGCTTGCAGGTTCCGCAGCTAAGAATACAACTAGTGGTGAGTCTGGCCACTTGATTGACTTTAATTTTGTAGCGTGAACGTTTTGAAAACATTTATGTTCATAACAGAGTTGTTTAAACGAATTTTAATCAAATCTATCAGTAAAAGCAGAAATATTTTCATCTGATTTAACCGCGAAGCATAGTGTAAATACAGCATTGATATCTAAGACGTATGCGTAATTTCACAAAATCAATATTATATTTTCGTGTACTCTATTGTAGTCTTCCGCAAGTGTTAATCAATTGAATTTCGAAATCCTACTAAATTCACTTTCAATTAAAACGATTACAATTTCAGACAATTCTAATGGCGTTTTATCTCAAATATACTTAAGCTCTTTTTAATTGTCTGTTATTTGAACGACTAATATACGAAGCACGTTGCCTGAATGTTCCTTTATTATAATTTACCTGTACTCTTGGTAGTTGTAGTTGCTATATAATTAAAGACCGAAAAAAAATTACACAGCTTAAAAAAGTTTCCTTCAAATAACCAATTGCAAAACAATCTGAAAAATCTTCATAAAATTTAATCGCTTGATAAAGTGTGGATTTTTTCAGCTTTTTAACGATTTTTGGCTCTAAATTATACAAATGTTTGTGTGCTAAACTAAATATTAACCTGTATGAACTGTTTTGGGCATTTATTTAATGATAGAGCAAACTTTTTAAACTATGTGTTATTAAAATCTAATTTATTGAAACTCTTCAAATTTATAAAAAAAAATATCTGACCAGAGCTCATAGCACGAAAATATCATTTATGACGAGTTTGCAAATATTGCTTCCAGATTAAGGCTTATAAAACCTACATTCATTCTAGATACAAACCCACTCAGGTATTCATGGATTGAGGTACTGTAGCGTACAAAAATTCATTGAGAAATACCACCGACCAAAGTTTATAAAAGCTTTAAAATGATTTCTGCAAATTCAATTTTGCAAATAAATTTTTCTATGTGGTCAGCATCCCTTTTTAATGGCCTCATTGTCAATGGAGAGATAGTAGCAGAAACAATTGCACAAATATTATTTTCACCAGAAGACTTTATCTTACATTTCAGCTCAGTCTCGCCGGAAATCTTATTTTCATTTAAAGAACCAAAGTGGTTAGGTCCATCAAACATGCACTATTTAATCGCGAATGAACAAGTGTACTCTGACTTTTTTGAATTTCATCGCATAAAATTTATGAGGCATTGTAGACCATACGATATCATTTTATTATTGCTACCAGACCAATCCACAGCTGCAAGCAAAATGCCTCTCCACATTCACCGTCGTCATGCTGCCCGTATCACTTCAATATTTCTACTAATTTCATTTAAAACTTATTTTAACGCTACAAATTATTTTATGTCAGAGAATGGTCCTCGGTACCCAAAAGTGAGTCACGCACCAGCCCTTAAGTTTATCATGACTATGTCGAATGGACAAATCATCGCTATCAGATTTCTTTGTAACGGCTATTGCCAATCAAATATAATGAGCATAAGTATTTTGAGCTTTTTCCACGTTCTGGAAGCACCGATTTCTTTCCTTAGATCAATTTTTAATATTGGACAAGGACATACTATTGTTGGACGACTTGCAGCAGAAATTAAAAAAGAATATCTTGACTTCCAAAACGATGGCTATGGATGTACGAAACTTCTTGGAGGCAACCCAAATTTGGCAAGATGGTGTACTCCAGATCTTATGATTCCAATTTCACTGAGCCAATTTCATAACATTACCATTAAACCGTTTTGGTTTCGTTATAGATATGAAAAGCAACTTGTGTCTTTAGAAATTTTGAAAACTGGAGAGATATTCGAAGGTTCATATCACTTCTACCAGCCGAATTCGTCGATAGAATATATCACTGGTTTGGCTCACTCAAACACAGAGAAACAATATATTATATATTGTACAAACCAGATTTATAAGCAAAACGAAGTAAGCCCCTCTAACTCCACATTTTCATTTTGGACAAATCCGTTCCGACGAGAGTTGTGGTCGGCTCTGTTTGCATTGATCCTCCTTTGTGCCATTACAAGTTCTTTTGGAAAAAGTCATTCAGAATATTTAATAAACTTTGTTCGACTTGCCATGTTTGCGTTACAATACCCTGGGAAAATTCCTAGAAAAAACCGCGGAGTTTATACAATGGTGATATTTCTTGGAATAATTTCTTGGAGCTATTATTCAAACGAAATAATAAGTTTAGTCAAGGTTCCTAAACCAACAAAAATTTACAAAGATCTTAAAGAAATCGTTGAAGCTGGGTATCAATTCGTCTGGCAAAATACTGAAGGCATCAATCCCCCTGAAATGCAATATCATTCCGTATTTAGTTTGAATGGAATTTTGAGCGCACTTAACCAAAGTTTTTATAAAACGGATCGTATGGTTGATGATATGTTTTATGAATCTTTTAATTTTCCCACGGGTAAATACGCTAAAATAGACCAAGAAACTAGGAAAGACGAGCACAGGAATATATTGGAAACTGCACTTCGTCGGAAAATGCCATCAAAATTGATTAATTGTCATGTAGTTCCTGAAGGATTCAATCCTAATGCGTATTTTTTAAATTCATTTTCACAAAACCGGCCGTGGATGATGTCCTCAATACAGAGACTTGCGCAGTCTGGGCTTAATTTCAAATGGAATGAGTGGGCAAAATTTTCCGAGTCGCTACACTTTACTCAAGCAAATGACACTATAACCAATGCGTTACCTCCAGACTTCATTGAACTTTCAAAATTATCAAAAATTTTGTTGTTGGTTGTGTCACTCTACATGGTCGGTCTCATATTTTTAGCGTTTGAGTACGCGCATTCAGAAAATAAGGTGTTTTCTCTATTACTAGTTTACGGTAGAGTTACTTTGGTAATTTTTCGTTCAGTTTCAAAATTGATCCACGATATTTTTGTTGATGAAGTGCTGTCATTAAAAGAGAGGTTGAAATGTTTTAGACAATTTATCAATGTCACTAGAATAGGTGCTACTCATTAAATAGATGTAAATAGTTTTTTCCAACTGTGTTATGTAAAGTTCATTTCTTAGACTCCTTAAATTCCTTAAATTATGCAACGAAGGGAAATCCTTTTAAAACATATTTAATCTGCCAAATAAAATAAATTACAAGAAAGCATGTTCAAAATAGACGTCAATAAGTAAATCTAATACATCTGATAGATTGATATAATACTTATATTTTTGGCTTGATACAAAGTATTGTGTATTTTATTATATGTTTATAATAATATTATAAACCCATTCATGGAGAATATACATTTTACAACTTTTTGATCAAAATATCTTGCCAGTGGGAACAATAAGCCTGAAGATATTTATTTCCAAAGAGTAAAAACTTTTACGATTTCCTCATATAAATTGCAAATGGCTTGTAAATATTTGAAGGCTGGAAATTTATTTTAAAAAGTTAGTTTTGCATTTCCCATAATTTTTTGAGGAGCGCACATTCATCGATATTCATTAGAGTAAATTATTACGTGTTGTGTTTGGGTGATAAAAATCCATTAAAACAATTAATTACATACCTCACACCACTACAAACCAACTCCTTGTCAAAAATTTATTCTTCAAATGACTGACACATGCCCAAATCGTATACTTGGACGTGCTAGTTAGACTTAATTGTCTAAAACACTAGGCAAGCTCAACTTTTCAAGCGAGTTTAAGAAAAGTAAAATATATATTCTTAAAAAATGGCAATAAAATAAGATACGATATGTTGTACTTATTTATTTTGCTCGAAGATAACTTCAACATTTTAATACTTAATGGATATTTGTTGTTAGAACAAAACTTTGGATGTGAATAATTATCATGTCAAAACCTGGGATTTCGTAACAATAACGCTTTGTTATAGGTAAAACAGGTATAGTCACATATAAATTTTGGTTTAAGAAAATCACAAAACTAGAAGAAGTACTTTAGACGCACTAATAACGCGACTTTCTTAAAGGAATTGATGAACTGAACACAAAAATCACGAATTCACTTCCAAACTTTAGTTTCTTTCTATTCTTCATTCCAAAGGTAATTTCCTCAGAAAAAGCAAAAAATTAAAGATTACTTGACAAAAAAAATTATTTTTCAGGACGATCTTCACACAATATGCAAGATACGTGTAAATGTACATAAGAAAAGCGTGTTTAGAATTTTAAGTTAATTTTATGTACGGAGCACATTACGATTCAATAAATAGAAAAAAAGAAGATACACAGTAAAAACTATTAAGCTAGTTCACAGTCGCTTTGCCAATACCATGTATTAAATATTACTACTTGGTCAAATCAATAAAAATGTATTGACCGCATACTACCACAAAAGAACTGGGCTATGTGTTTGTTCTTCATTTCTACAAGAAAAATCTACAGCTCAAAACAAAAAGGCCCTTTGAGTTCATCATCATGCTAACCGTTTCTCTTCAATTTTTCTACTAACTTCATTTAATACTAGTTTCAATGCAACAAGTTATTTCATGTCAGAGAATGGCCCTCGCTACATGGCAGTGAGTCACGTGCCATCCATGAAGCTTGTCATAACTGTTTCAAATGGACAAATCACCACCACCAGCTTACTATGCAGCAGTTATTGCAAGGAAAGCAAAATGAATATTTTACTCATTAAAACCTCTAGCATTAACTCCATTCTGGAATCACCAATTCAATTTCACAGTTCAATCTTTAGAAACGGCCAAGGACATACTATTTTTGGACTACTTGGTACAGCATTCCACGAAAAGTACGTGGAATACAAAAACGACGAGTATGGATGCACATAACTTTATGCTGTAACCCATATTTGGCAAGATGGTGTACATCACAGCTTACGATTCCCATTTCACTAAGCGACTTTCGCATTCAGAATAACAAAAAACTTAAGAGATATTGGAAGGTCCATATTACTTTAATCTACAAAACTCTTGGACTGAAGTAATCACAGGTTTTGCTCATTCCGACACCAATAAACAATATATTATATAGTTAACCCCAACCGAGTATTATAGCATGTCTGCTTTTTTTAATAGCATATCATCGTAAAAACTATTAACTTTTCTAATTACCTGTTTTTTAAACCACCTGTTAATGCCAATAGGTCGTGTTTGTGCATAAATTACTTTTGACCTGCCATGTAAAAAATTTATATATTTTAAATTTAAAAAAACGAACATTCAAAATATGATTTGTCAAGAGAAAATGCCTTCACTTTTTGGGAAATTATTAAAGGTTTTTGAGATGGCACTGCAAGAATAATGGTACTAACTACCAGTTTGATTTAAGACACAACTTTTTATCTACAATAGGTATCATCTTGAATTTCAGTTTCAGTCTCACCTGAGATTTTATTACCTCTTGACAACTCGAAGTGGTTTGTTCTTACATTAAACCTGCATTGAAGCGAATAATGAGCAAGTGCAAATTTACTCTTTCCTGTATCACCACCTAAACTAAATGTAACATTGTCACCCACATGATATTGTTCTGTTATTTCTCAAAGACATTTATAGCACAAGAGAAATTGAGCAACGAATAATGATTGAGAAAACAATCGTTGAAAATTTTACATGAATTTCATTTCTTCAAATTTCCCCTTTTCAGCTCGAGAACTAGGAACAACATGTTAACCCTTAATATGGTTGGTATGGTATCCCGAGTGATAGTTTTTTATTTATTTTACAAATAAGCAGCCCAGAAAATTTTCATTGTTGCATAAGGATTCCTTTGGTTTCAACTTTTAATTTAGAATGCTTCTTTTTTCTCTAAAAACTCGAGTTTATCTAAAAGTCATGCATTTAGTGAAAGTTTTAAAACTTCATTATTTAGATTATGAAAAATAATGAAGTATGTAGATTGCTTTTTGTAAGCAGGGTGGCATGATTTTACTGTGCTTTTCATAATGCAAAGATAATTATGGGCAGAGAGTGGAACAGAATAGGACTGCTTTCAAAATTTCATTTATTGCTGTCGATATTATTGGTGGTGATTATAAGACAGTAAGCCTCGGGGTATTATACTGAAAGTATGCTCATGTAACTATTAAGACAAGGGTAAGCACTAAAATTAAAAGACGAATAACAGGACGTAAAACTAATGAGCTTTCTTACGTAGCACTGGAAAAAATTAATTCATTACGAGCGTATCACGTACATGTAATGTACATTATTGAACAGCGCAGCAAGGCTAATATCAAATTGGCTTTCAAGGAGACACGATAGGGGCTACATTAGCATTTGCTTTTTCTTTCTAATAGCTAATGAATTTCTGATTTATTTTCCCAAAAAATTGGTTATCTGTGTACATACGTGTACATGTATCTGTAGCTAAAAACAACATCTAACTTATTATATTTTTCAAGTACCAACTGCGGATGTTTTGAAGGCTTATTATATATTTTTAACAAATTTTTAAACAAAATTATTAAAAAGTACAATAAAAACGGACAGCTATAACACACGCTCTTCATTGAGAAGGATGACACAAAAGCAACAAATAAAAACCTGGAATTCTAAAGAACTCATTTAGTTTATAAAGCATTAAAACGGCAGGGTAAAAGAGTTATTATATTCTTTTAAAAATTCGTTAAAGCAAAGTTTTAATATAAATAATTTTCTACACTATACAACCAGTAATACCAAAAACCTTTAATGGAGTTAGTGAAATATTAGACACATCAAAATTTTAGATAAAAAAACAAAATCTTAGTAAGCTTTTGACGAAAACCAAAATTATATTTGCAATTGCCTTCTCTAAATCACCGTTTACGTCCGTCAAATTTATTCCATTGAAAGCAGTGTTAACAATATTCATATACGATAACCATAATATATTTACCAACATTCTGTACTTTTTTGTATCACAACAAATTTATTTAGTTTGCAGGCATTGCATGCTAATGAACCCCACAAACTAAATCTTGCAAAAAAACGTACGTGGTTACTATGAAACTTTTCAAAATGATCTCAACAAATTCTGTTTCTTCAGTGTTTGTTTTTCTATGGTCTGTGGGCATTTTCCATATCCCTATGGTCAGTAGCAATACGCTAGCAGAAGTATTTGGGCCACTTTTGTTATCTCCAGAGAAATATATTTTACATTTCGGCGCAGTCAGGCCTAATATTTTGTTTCCAAATTACAATCAAAACAGGTTTGATCCATCAAACATGCATTTTATCATACCAAATATAAAAGTGTATTCTAACTTTTTCGAGTTTAATCGACAAAAATTCAAGAAGTATCGTCTACCTTATGATATCGTTTTTGTATGGCTACAAAATCATTCTGAGGATAGAATTAAGAGGCGTCTATACATTTACAGTCTTCAAGCTGCCCGCATCACATCAATATTTCTTCTAATTTCTAGAAATAAAAATTTCGACCAAGCAAATTATTTTACGTCACACGAGGGCCCTCGCTACCGAAAATTTAGTCACGCGCCGGCCCTTAAATTTATCATAACTTTGTCGAAAAGAAAACTAAACAAAATCAGCTTACTCTGCAACAGTTATTGCAAAGAAAATACTCGATATGAAAGTATTTCTGAAGTCTTCAATATCCTAAAGGAACCTATTCAATTCCATAAATCATTTTTTATGCATGGCCAAGGACACACTATACTTGGGAAGCTTGGAGCATACATAAAAATTGATTATGTGGAGTATCAAACAGACGGTTATGGATGCGTGAATCTTATTGGAGGTAACCAAAATTTAGCAAGAGGTTGTACTTCTGAAGTTATGATTCCACTTTCCCTAAGCGAATTCCATAACTTTACCATGAAACTACTTTGGTTGCGGCATCAGACTCAAAGGCGCCTTGCGGGCTTAGAATCTAAGAAACTGGGAGAGGTATTTGAAGGCCCTTATCGTTTTTACGAGCCGAAAACTTGGATGAAATACATCACAGGTTTTGCTCACTACAAAACGGATCAAGAATATATTATTTATTGTACAAATGGTAATAATAAGGAATACGATAAAACAAGTTCTAACCTCCCGTTGGTATTTTGGACAAATCCATTTCGACAAAAATTATGGTTTGCTCTACTTGTATCGATCATGCTATGTGCAATCACTTGTTCTCTAGGAAAAGGGTATTTGGAATATGTGATTAACTTTGTTCAACTTGCCATGATTGCATTACAATACCCAGCTGACATTCCAAGAAAGCACGGCGGAATCTATCCAGTTCTAATATTTCTTGGAATAATATGTTGGAACTATTATTCAAGCGAAATCACTAGCTTGGTCACTGTTCCTAAACCAACAAAAGTATATAATGATCTTCGGGAAGTCATTCAAGCTGGCTACCAACTCGTTTATGAAAATCTTACATTTCTCAACTCCCCTGAAAATCTATATCATTCAGTATTTAGTTCATATGGAATTTTGAACAAACTAAACCAAAGTTTTGTTAAAACTGATGGCATGCAAGCAAACATGATTTGTGAGTCTTTAAAAACTAATATTCGCAAATATGCTGTATTGGACGTAGAATATAAGAAGGACGAACATAGGAATATTTATGAAACAATAATTCAACGGAAATTGGCATCGAATTTGGTTCATTGCCACATAGTTCCTGAGGGATTCAATCCCAATGCATATTTCTTTCATTCATTTTCACAAAATCGGCCGTGGCTGTTGACCTCAATGCAGAGGCTTGTACAGTCTGGACTTACTTTCAAATGGAATGACTGGGCAATTTTTGCTGAGGCTTTGCCATTTCATCAACATAGAAACTACAGTGTAAACGCGCCAAAACCAGATCTCATTCAACTTTCAAAGTTATCAAATCTAATGATTATGGGAATATCCATCTACGTTATTGGTCTCAATTTTTTTTCAATGGAGTGTATCCTTTTTCGAGGGAAAGATCTTTGCAAGTTTCCAGTGAATATCATAAATTACATACAAATTGTTATTGAAACGTTGCTACTTTTGAAAAAGAAACTCGCACGCTCCGTTAAATATATCCGTTTCCGAATATTATATGTTTTTCACAAAAGATTATGAATTGTGAATCCTAATTGTTTAATTTAAATTTCTCTCAATGATAGGTAAAGTAAGCATGATAATATATAAATACTATGAAGCACACATGATTATCATAAACTCTTTTATATGATATATTAATGCAGTAACAACAAACATTTTTATGTGAATAAATACGATGTATTCGTCATTTTAAACCAGAGATTTAAAAAACGTATATTTAATTTCTAGAAATATTTTGGATTTGTTGTACCATAAAATTTTTTTATATGAGTATTTTCATGACACAACCAGCAAATTTAATACCTGTCTGGCGCAGCTGTCTCTTATATGTGATATGTGAAAAATTAGCAGCGAATGATGCATTCCTAGAGGCAATTTTTTTCATTCCTTTCGAAAATTTTAGGAGACAAAAATTAAATATTCAGAAAAGCAGTTTACGTAGCATATCCAAATAAAGTTGTATAAGAATATGATAATCTACTAATTGCAAAAACGTTATTACTAAAAACCAATTAGCTTTTATCTTTTCAGTTCACCACAGCTAAGCAATTAAGCAGGTCTACCACTTGTCACTTTAAAACTAAGAGTGACCATACTAAAAGCAATTATCTCTTCTAATTACCTGTTTTTCAAACGACTAGCTCATTCCAAATGGTAATGCTTGTGCATAAATTTCTTTTGACCACCCGTCTAAATCATTTTTTCACACAATTAAAATAAAATAAAATTTTAACATTATTTCTCTAAAATTGCGCATATTTATTTGTGCTAATCTTTAATTCAGTTTTTGTTCATTTAGGGAGATTTTGATAACGTTATGGCAAGGTTAGTGGTACAAATGTCCAGCTTGGGTTAAGATATACAGAACAATGTACTGTAAACATGGTATAATGGCGACTGTAATTCAATCCTGTCAGTACCAGTTTTTCCATAGCGATCGTTATTTTGTCACGTCAACAGCGCCAGTAGTGGGACATAAGCATAAATATTTGTGCAAATTTTGTTCTCTTTCGTAGCTATCATCTTTAGCTTTAGTCGCATCTGAAATTTCATATCTTGTCAAACCCAAAGTGGTTTGTTCCATCAAACTTGCAATGAAGCAAATTAACAAGTTTAAATTTACCATTTTGTTTCTTCAACTTAACTTTATGAAGCATTGACACCCACATGAAAAATTCTTTAAGATTCATCCACAACAACAATGATAATATAGGCATTGTAAGTATTCACACGTATTTACTATGGAGCACACATATCAAACAATTTTAATTAGCATCTATTAAAACGTAATTTTAACTTTTAAAAATATTTTGGATATGCTTTACCATTAAGATATTTATATAACTATTTAAATGATATATACCAGGATGTCGTTAGTAAAGACAATGAAGCGGAATATGAATTTCTGGAATTTAAAGTTTCCTGAAATGTTTCAGGGGAAAGACAAATATTCATTTTAAAAATTAATTTGCAAAGCCAAATAAATTTGTATTAGGATATAAGGATCAACAAAATAAAAACATAATTACCAAAAACGAATTAGCTTCTGTCTACCAATTTCACCATGCCCAAAGAAGTAGGCATGTCTGCCTCTTGTTAATTGAAAACCATTTTAAAACTAAAAGTGACCAAACTAAAACGAGTGTTTTTTCTAATTACCTGATATTTAAACGACTAACTAATAGCAGCACGTCGCATTTGTACATGAATTAATTGTGACAATCAACTTATCAATTTTTTACACATTGGAAGTAAAAGAAAAGCACAAACGGATTTGAAATCCTATTTCTCATGCATACATACCTTTGTTTAACCGTTAACATGACAATAACCGTGTCATTAAAACTACTATTCAAACCTACTTGTCATGTCTTGTTCAAGTGAAGAAAAAAACGTTGTGTGTCTACTGACGATTAGTCAACATTCCAAGAAGCACGTATGGTCAAAACCTGCGGTATGGAGATAGAAACCCGTACCCGCGGGTTTTATGGATTTTAACGGG
>JAQIXX010003859.1:0-18077 GCA_034700605.1 Willowsia nigromaculata
AAGGTTTTTGGAAGTCATGGAATCGAAGTCTTCGATCCGCCAAGGTCTCTCCAATGGTATGCCTATTTCTTGCCATGAATCATTTATTAATTGGCAGAGTTTCATTAACGAGCTTCTATCCAACGAAGTAGACGGGTTGCGATGCATCTTGATAAGAGCTTATAATTATTTCCACACAAATAAAAATTGTAAAATAGCACGACACAGTTTTTCAGAATAAAAAAATGTTTGAATTAATGATGATTGTCGATTATGGTTGAGCACTGCGTTTACTCATTAATGGCACCCACTGAGAAATGAAGTCTTGGTTTTGCCGAGATAGTGTCTTTCCCTTGCGGCTTTAGAGAACAAAGACTTGAGAGTAAAATGAATCTAAGAATGCGAATCTTGGTTATAAATTGTTAGTTTGGGGAGCTCAGCAGAAGTTTTAATACAAATCAGTTATGCAGACCATAAAATTAGTTAAATGCATGGCTTCTTAAATCCTTAAAACTTGTATTGACAAAGAGAAGACTTTCGGGACTAACATCATTTACATATTGTTTCATGCATTATGCTTCATGTTTCTCTATTGATGTCATAGTAGTTGTAACGGTGTCATTGATAGTAACTTGAGACTACTGGAGACAGTGAATCAGAGTCAGTCAGTTTTAAATGCACATGTGGAGTGATGCTTGATTTTGCTAAGCCGACTGGTTTACGATCCACCTAAGGGTCTAAAAGTTTGTACACGGAACGGTATAGAGCAGAGTTGCAATCGGTGAATGATCTTGATAACACGCAGCCGGGGATGACTTCCATGGAGGAATTACAAGCGAATTTGCATCATCAATGGTGAAACGAATACTCATGAAAGCGTGCAAAATTAATCCACAGTATGGGAATATATAGAGTTTCACTCGGAACGTCTGTAATGATGAAAGTCTAAAGTAAAGAAATTCATCATTCATCACATTGGCGTACCCATCCAAATCACTAAATCAAACTTTTGGTGTAAGAAACCAACATGGGCTATACTAATCCACCAATTGCTGCAAACTGGATGAAAGCCAAAAAACTGGGGCAATGTAAGAAAACACAGTACTGCAATAATCGTCAATTGTATTTGCGGCTTCAGAAAATATAGAAAACCAATTATGCCTTGGAATCCCAATTAGCTTCGTACAACTAGTTTATAGATGAAAAACGTGTAGGTACATCAGTAACTTTTTGTAGAATTTTATTATACACAAACAAAAGTACACATTGGTTTAATCATTCATTCAATGTTTTTTCTCTCATTTTCAATTTATCTTGTAAATTATTTGGTAACCTGTCATTTTTGATTTTCGGTCTTGGCTACTGTGCGTCAGGAATATAGCCATTACAGCAACAATGATAACAGCGTAGTTTTAACCAAACATGAATATGATTTATATGCAACATTTTTTAAATGCAGATGCGATGGCAACACGTGCATTGAATTCAAAATCTTTGTCTTCAGGGTTATTAACCAGCAAAATTCTGGTTTCCGAACTGTTCGACAGAAAGTCTAGCGCAATTACTGTTTCAGTTCCCTGGAGAGCCCATACTAATTCCCAACTTCTGATCAATGATACAATATCCTTAGTACTTTCAACAACCAAGAATGATACTAGCCCACTGGGAAGATGATTCTTAACACTTTTTACAATATTGGATGGCAATTCCGTGCCTATAGACACGACAACAACGGGTTTTTCCCTTAGAACACAGGCAATTAAGGATGTCATTAAATTGGAAATCGAAATTCCAGCAGCGTCCGCTACAATTATTCCAGACGCACTAGTATTAACTCCACATGGTGTGCATACAGAGCTTCCACGTGTGATATCCAGATATTGAGACAGTAGCTCCAAGAGAATGCTGGAGTTCAAACCATTTGCTTTTATTAGTTCATTCAACTTTTGAATTTTCGAGCTGTTGGACAGTTGGAGCCATTTGGAGGCATTTGTTTCCGGTTTCGTAGTTGGAACGCTATTATGAAATTTAAAATTCAAACAATTAATTGAATTTAAGGTTTGTACATCATTATTGTTTGCAAATAATTTTTGCATTTTATTTTACCTGGGATTGCTGCTCTTTCCTTTAGTAGTAGCTTCAAATTTAGAGACTACTTTCCAAGACAAACTGAGAGGAGATGACTGTGGTGGGGAGTCTGGGTTTACCAGAATTTCAGAAGCCTGGGGTAATAAAGAATAGTTTAAACTTACAAAAAATGCTTCAATATACACTTTCCTTGTACATTCCACGAATTAAATGAACGAACATTTAGCTTTCTTAGTATGTTCATTGAAGTGGTGATACAGTTTGAGTAAAGGAACACTTGATCAGGTATTCCGAAATTATTGGCCAGCGAGAAAAGCTCGTTAAGAGATCTGTACGGGATTAAACAAAGGATGTGTCCAAGCCCACGCTCTTTCACTGCCACCAAATCGGATGATGTTCCAATATCATAAATCACAGTTGGAACAGAGTAATCGCCCTTTGTAGCTAGAATCTATGGAAAGAGTGGAATTTAAAACAGGCTATAAATAGAGTTTTGAATTATACACAGTTGTAAGATTTAAACAAATCTAAAGGACTATGATTATAACTCTACTTTAGCTCCTAGTTTATCCACAGACGATAAAGTTCCAGAGGACGCGTCAATTTGTCTGCTTACAAAATCGCAATTCGTCCAATCAGTTGAATCCCAACTATTCACCTTGATCTTCTCCACAAGATTTTTTAATTCATTCACCACTCGCGCATAAACTGGCTGGTGGATGAATGCCAGGGGACGACATCGATGGTTTATCTACATATTATAATCATATAAGCCATAATTTAGATACATATCTACTTAAGGTTATCTTAAGTCTTAAATGCTTAAATTAAAAATCCCAAATTAATCACCTCAACTCCACCACACCAAGTATTTCTAGCCATGGAAGAAATCGCAGAGGAAATGTCAGCACTACTTTCTATAACATAGTGCACACTACTTCCGTTACAGTTGGAAAGATTCAGAGCTGTTGTGCAAGTAAAGTATAGTCATTTCATTACTAAATGCCATCAAGTTAACTGGCCAAGAAATTTAATAACTTTTTAACTATACCTGCCGTTTTCATAGTGGTTGCTACCAGTGACTTTGTCACAGAGCTACCCATTTCAATAACGGCTTTGCATTTATTTTGCTTCAGCGATTCATCAATTGGTACAAGCTTTCTTAACATATCAGAGCTGACTAAGTCTGAAGTAAGAAGTAAAACATCAATTGGTCTATTACGGATTCTATTGAAAATCACAGCAGAAACGTTCTACATAATTAAATACGACCCAAAACTATGTTTCAAAAAGGTTAAATTGTCAATGCTGTGCGTTTATCATGTTATCAATCGGCAAAATGAATTGTTACCTTGACTTATTTATCAAATCAATCAAGTAGAGCACAGGAAGTAGTTGTCTTGCGTCAGAATCGTTATTTGGAGATATTAAAAAGAGTAAAGGCCCATCTATCTGGACCGCAGCCGACAACACTCCAATGACTTTTGCTAAAGAATATGTGTCGAGGGAAAGCCGGAGTAAAATCTGAGTATTCCAAGCTTCAAGTTGTTTCCGAACTATGCTCATCAAAGGATTACATGACATTTAACAAATAACTACAATATTGAATATACAGAATCATGTTTATCATGTCGTTGGGAATAAGTGCTTACTTTCCATCATAAACGGACTATTAAGACTTTCCATCCATTTAGGTTCCTCATACTTTTGAACTGCACCAACTGGGATACCCACAGCGTATGCCTCAAGTTGCCCTAGGTCTTTCGTGGCGTTCTTTATCAAGTCTTGGAATCTGCATAATTATTAAAACACATTAGTCGCATTGTATGATTTTTAAAAGCATAATTAATTACACGCATGTTACTTGGATTTTCTATCATCCTTTTCATCGCTGTTCAAAACCATTGTGGCCTCCTCGGGTTTATATAAACGCTTGTAAGCGTCGAGAACGGCAACATCCTTGTTGAGAAGTCGTGCCTTCACATCAGTTCCAAGAAGTTCAGACAATTCAGTCATGGGAACTATATGTCCATCAGAATCACTCCCAACTGGATTGGAATTTATCTTGGAAGATAGCACACTCTTTTGATCGTCCACCAGCCATTTCTGTTGATGTTAAGATTCATTATGGAAACATATTGCCGTCACTTCTTTCACGAAACATGGAAATGTGTAGGTCGTCATTTTTACGCTTTTTTACATACCTTGATTGAAGCTAGGTTTCCAACTCCACTTCCAGACAGATCATATGCCATTGTGTCAAATATCTTTCGCAAATTTCCTTTGTTGCTTTCACTACTTCCCTTTAAGCCTGCATTGGACATTTTAATATCTGACCAACAAACTGAAGTGAAAAACCTGTCTTTCTTATAGTTTTGAAAACATGCAAATGAAACTCAGTGGACAGAAAAGTTTAGGCCTAGCTGATAACTAAAATTCGGGAGTAATCAAGTTGTACGTAGTCTGTACTAAAATTCCAACATGAGCTGAGTGAAAATGAAAAAGACATAAGTGGAGGGGACAAGAGACAACCAGAAGATCATCATGTACACATGCTCTAATGATTAAATTGCATAAGGCAGATGTATGTTTTTAATCTTCTTTGCAAGTGCCTACAGGCTTTATTCCATCTTAGCTGTGATTTCATCTAAAATCCATAGCAGCATTCCCATATATCCCTTTTACAATTTACATGGTATATTGGGCATACATTATGAACTATTCAAATCCATACCGACTCCAGTTTGTCCAGCATCCAAATGGTGTTGGTATAGGTGATAAAGATAATACTTTGTTACATACATGCATTCTCCAGCCAGAAATCGTTTTGCTTTGCATTTGCGCTTACAGACAGTATGTGACATGCGAAGACTTGCATGAATGTGTTGTGGGTTGTGGTTGTGACCACATCAGGAAATCTATGAACTTGAACTGATTTGCTGATGTGCTGACTGAGATTGAACCTTCCAAAAATATGATTATCTAATAAACTGCTTAAAACATCATTCTTTTGGTATATTGCATCTCTAATCATAACACTACTCAGTTATTGCTTTTCATTGCATATTCTTTTCTGCTTTCATGAATCGATCAAAATCAATCAAAGAATATCACATCAGAATGAAACATATGAAGCAAATGATATGATACTCTTATCGATATTGACACTTATGCATTAGATATTGGACATTGGTAGGAACAATATTTTGTATTCAAATGTTATTTTTATTATTATCAAATATTATTATTGATGATTCCGTGATTGGTATAATTTATAAAGAATAAATAAACAAAATGGAGTACATAATAAAATTAATGTTTTTATTGCGGGAACTGCCTATGATTACGATAGCGTGGCTTAATTTAGAAGTCTTTTGGTATTTAATATCACATTGTACATCAGATTTTTTAGATTTCGCTTAATTAATCATTCAATTTGACTTCAAGAAATGACTTGTACGCTTTTAGCAGTCGGCTGTCGTGATTTTTACAGCATTCTTTGAATTCCTTTAAAACAGACTGCGAATATGACTCGTCACCGAGCACTGGGGTAGATGATGTTCGCCATCTTTTACTTACCATATAGTTACATGACCACAGAAAACCCATCTGAACAAAAAATATTATGTATTATTATTTATTTTAAATAAATAATGACTAACTTTTGGATCGTAATAAAAACTGTTTAATATACCTGCTCCGGTACATCGTTGTGTTGAATTAAGACAAACACGTTGCCACTTGAGTGAACGAATAGCATCCTGTCTAACTTTTGATTTTGTTGCCTCACATCGGCGTAAGTTCCATCTAAATGACATTTCATGAAGCCAAACTGTAGCAAAAGGTACCGTTGAAACTTAAGCAAGTGCGCACTCCACTGTCCATCATTTTCTGAAAGTATGCAAAATACATAATATGAAAGAAATTATTGGAAAAAATGATTCATCAAAAATCCTTTACACATAATAAAATATTACATATGTCCAGGATTGCTACACATACCTTCAAAATTTGAACACTCCAACACATCAGAAATGGCTGGAATGTTTAAAGGAACAAAAATAGGTCCACGAAGAGAATCTGAGTTGCTACAAACAATTAAAAAATTACAATTGTTACCTTCACATACATATGTGAGCGTATAAACAATGATATCTAACGCTGTTTATGTTGGTCAACTTACTCAAACAGGTCATTGGGGATGGGAACTAGCTGCAAGTTGCACTGCTGGGCTTTCCGAGACCAGCCTTGCACCTGCAAAAACGGATGACAAAAAATTTAACTTACACATACAAACTTCTATAATGTTCGAGAACTTCCTCATTGAAAATTATGACTATACCAAGTCAGCTACAATAGCTCCTGTTGACTGCATCCACTGTAGTGAAACTTCAAAGGCTTCATCTGGCTTGTACACTGATTGATATTTAACATGTCCCCATTCTTGTCTGTCACTTTTCTTGCCTACATCTACATCGACATATACTACTTTGTAACGCACGCGCGGTTCTTCAATAGAGACAGTGGAGTTTTCCGGGGAAGATGTAACTGAAGTATCGGAATCTGATATGTCGGAAACTTGTTTCTTTGCGAAACAATATTCATAAGGCACTTCAACTTCCATCCAATCATTATGAAATAAGGAATAATCCCCAAGTGGTCGCAAAGGGGTAAGTCCTGTAGATGCAGAATATTTGCATATAATTCTTTGCAATACTTTAAATAATTGACGAAGAATTGGCATAAAATTTATTCAAAGTCTGATACCTTCTGATTCAGAAATCACTATATAATATAGGTAGAAGCCAAAAACAAAAGGATGTTTGGTATCTCCCGAAGCGTGAAGAATTAAACCTTCATTTAGCATTTCCTAAAATAGTCCCGATATCAAATTAGATTTTGCATGCAGATGACCAAATAATTGGTGTAAGGAATTAGTTGCATTACATTGAAAACGCTGACAGCTTGAACTTCGGAAGTCATTCCTTCCACATGATTCATCAGCCAAATGACCGCATCATAACTGACGAATGTCCATGGTGGAAGGTCCGTACCTGAAAAGAAGTTAAGATAATGGAATGCTCAAATTCAAAACGTTTCACATGTTTCACAGAGTTACTCAATACAATGCATTTACTTTTTATCAACGAAAATCCAGTTTTTTGAGATCGCATAGCAGCAACAATTTCTCTTCTAGACACCGAAGATTTCAGCTTCAGTTCTGAAGGCACACTTTCGTGAGTAGACTGATCCAGAGTAGGCAAAGGATTTTGTAGATCTATAAAAGGATCTGATAAGGCATTTGCGTTTTTTAGGTCCATTGTACTCTCCATTGGGGATACTCTTCCACTCCCAGTTTCAGTCCGACTTCCAGTCTTTTCTATCATCTTTGAGCCAGATCTCATTCTTGGGCGATCTCCTATTTTGTTGCTATTGACGCGCTCCCGGAAACCACCTGCGGAAGATACGCTTCCTTGACTGCTTCCACTAGGACCCTACAACATGGTTTAGAAAATATTGATGATTATTGGTTGATGCTGCAAACATTCCTTATATATTTTTATAGATTAGCTAAATTTACACAGAATTAAAACACAGCTCACCCTCGTTCCTTTAGGAAATGAGTTGTTGGGACGTCTTATCCTATTAATGCACGTCTCTATAAACTTCAAAAAGTCCTGCACAAGAATCGAGGTTTCTTCAACTTTCCACGTGCCATCACAAAAGCTAGTCAACTGTTCTTCAATTGGTCGTTTAGAACTCGACTGGTGTATTGGCAGTATTAACATTCGGAATCGCCAATACTTGAGATTCTTTGAAACGATAAAGTAATTTAAAACTTACAGATTTTGCACTACAATTTAATTAAGACCTTATTCGACACAGTTAAAAATGAAACGAACCTCCATCAGAGCAAAATCTGGATCGCCACGGGTACAAATGTAGTGATCCAAGTAATTCCAGTTATAATTTTCTAATTTTTCTGTGGTAAACTCAGCAGTCGCACGTTCATAGTCAATACTACTTGGAGAGCCAAAACGATATTTATAAGACACGCTGATGGAAGGATACGGATGTCTAGATCAACAGAAAAAAAATGAACTCAAACATTTTTACAACTACTATTTTAGCCTTACTATTATCTGTGGCACAACTGATTTACCTCGGACGATATCTTGTAACTGTGATAGTAGAGCCCGTCAACTTAATTCTATGGAATATCCTTCCTATACTCAACAAGTACTCTTCAAATGCCTCCGTGTCATTAGAGTTAGCACCCCTCATTAATGTAGAACTTGGAACTTTGG
Source organism: Willowsia nigromaculata (assembly GCA_034700605.1). Classification (NCBI taxonomy): domain Eukaryota; kingdom Metazoa; phylum Arthropoda; class Collembola; order Entomobryomorpha; family Entomobryidae; genus Willowsia; species Willowsia nigromaculata. Next base: position 8,376 of record JAQIXX010003859.1, read on the forward strand.
TCGCCGGACGCTCGTTTTGACTTCGTATGACCAACTGAAACCCTTGAGCTAGACGCTGAGATACAAGTTCTACAAAGACTTCCTTTGTATTCAAGGGGTCTCTGTACACTGCTCTTTGTTGAGAGTAATCTGCGTTCACGTCATCAGGGAGTAAACTGTAGTCAGACACAAGGTAATCTACTTGTAAACTGCGTTCATCGGGAAAATAGTCCGTCGTTAAAGGAAGACAAGCTGGGATTGTCAGAGATTTCCAATCTACTCCTATCGGTATAAAACGGAGTATTTTGTTAAATGGGGCAAATTACTTCAAGTCAGTAAATTTGTAATGTTTTAGTAAAAGCACAAGCTGAGCACAAGCTGAGCACAAATAACTTAAATCTTTAGCATAAACATTTTGCAACAACCAAAAAATAAATACATTTCACAAAGTTCTGCTCATTAAGTTAAGAGATATATGACCTGTTGTCAGGGCAGGTGTCCATTCTTGTTCCCCTGTTGCTCCCCACAACAGAGTTAGAGATCTTGGTCCGATATTGGCTTCCGTTGAAGATACTTGACGTGAGACGGACGCTTTTGTACTCCTTGTTTTTACTTTATTCACAAAAATACGCACAGTGAGTTCACAATTGAGTTCAAAACTGCAAATTTTTTAATGTGAAATCTTACCCAACGATCCAGATCCAGGTGCTAGTGGGGTTGTCTCTCCTTCGTGCACAATTTCTAATTTCGTCAATCCACTTTGGAAATGATGCTGTTGAATTAAATTTCCAGTTGGGCCTCTCGGGAATATATGCGTCCATCTTCTTCGATTGGAGGTTAGTTTGATCACAGCGTGAGACGGATCGAAGGGGTTAATGAGGGCTCTTCCGGGTTTCCGTAGTTCTTTTGACTTTGCGTGAACAGGCGTTGTCTTGTTGTCCTTTGGCGATCCTCCATAACTGCTCTCAGGTGACCGAAGCTGACTTTGAGAATTTCGATTGGCACCTAGGTCGTCGATAAACCACTTCTCTTTCTGGTTGCCACTCGTTCTATGTCTTGCTGCAATAAAATTGGTCCATTTTATTAAAAATAGGAATAAAAAATCACTTACTTAACTCAACAATTTATTGTTAATTACTTTCAATATTGAGGGCTCCAAAGGAAGACGAGTAAAAATTGTCACGTTGCTTCATTTTTCGACCTGTTGGAATAGTTATTGCAGATGAGCAGGAAGAAGAGGGCATAGGAAGCATTAGGCTAGAACGTTCGGAAGCCACGTTTGTTCCCTGATTGTTCGAAATTACACCAGCGGTTGGATCCGAAAAGGTAGACTGATTCATTTCTGGCTCTGAATTTTGACGCAGGAAAACTTTGCTGAATTCTGCGTCAGAGAGAGGAGATTTTTTCGACTGTAATCTCTTTTTGACTGTTGATTGGCTTCCAGGAATTTTAAAAATTTTATCGTCGTAATCATCAAAGTCATAAATTGAATTGGGCCAACAAGCGTCATCGTTTAAAAATTTTGCAGTATTCAAAACAAATTGGCAGTTTCCCATTATAGGGCTGCTGGAATGTTCTTGAATATTGATTCGATCAGAGTTAAAGGACGTCAATGCTTTTGTTGGAAGACGAATTCTAGGAATATATGATGCGTATCCCACTTTCCTATGGGTAGAGTAAAAGCTGAAAGAAGGGAATTAAATTTAAATTAAAAAATAGTTTGAGCATTATTTCGGGTCAGAATACCCCTCTAATAAATGTGGGGTTACCTTAAATTGATCCAGTGAGGCATACTGTAGTCATCAACATTACTTTGTTGAGTGGTTTTGTTATGAAACTGAAATTTAATAAATACATTTTGTGATTTGTTATAAACTTCTTAATTAACAACTACTAAAAATCTTGTTTCATGACTGTGATGTGTGATCGCTTAGCCAAGAATTCTACTAAACTAACAGTTTATTGTAAAATTTTTAAATCTGAAATGATTTATTCAAATTCATACTTTAAGAAGTGGAACTGCATGAAGGGGCTGCTCCCCAATGCACACGAGATCGCTTCCAACGCCGTTATCGATAATTCTCTGCATTGTAACGTTTGCCAGTTCTCTGTCAACTTCAAAAACTCCGACTCCTGGTGTGATTACAACAGAGAGCTGTCCAGTGCGATCAAAGCTCCTGTCCAAGAAGTGCTTCTCGAACACGTTTAAAGACATGTTAAGAACTTCAAGGAAATTTCCCTGTGCTGCAGACGAGATAGTTCCTTTAGGCAGTTTCACACCCGGGTACTTTTTTCGATGAAACTCCATCAGTGAGCTCTGATACTGAACAAATATGTGCCTTAAGAATATCAGAGTACTACCCCAATCTTCGTATTTCTCATTTTGAACAGCAACCCTAAATCATCATTAAATTACTTGTTAGGAATAACTTTTGACAATTTTTTTTATATTTTGGATTTTGAATATTTTCTAGCATATTATTTTGATTGATCGCTCACCTGTAGTAATCTTCATAGTATTTTCCTCTATAATCTAAGTGCAAACAGTCACGCATTGGTTCCGGAAAACTATCAAGTGATAATGCGTCATAGTAAACTCGCGAAAAAAGGACGATTGTAACTTCGTGATTGCTTCCATTTTTCTAATAAAAATGTCATTTGTTAATTTCTCGTCGTACATTTAAAGTTTGCAGTTCCAACCCGTAAAAAATTATTAAAAAATTAGTAAGTAGCTACCTTCCACTTGGCAAACAGTTGTGCTAGAAATCCATTTACTGCTTTTTCAAAATACAAATCTCCATAAATATCAAACTCCCACATTTCAGAGCTCATTTGAAGAAAAACATAGACCATGCTCGTAGAAGATCGGAAGACAATCTAAAAGAAATACAACCAAACCAGTCATCATTTACATTACTTAAACTTTCTTTGCGTGATATTTGACATTATGAGATGAGAATGACTGCAAACCGTCAGCTTACTTTTGTGGAAGGACTAACAACACCAGAACCAACTTTATGACCTCCGCACCACATTTCATGAACTTGAGACCTAATTGTTGCCGAACAAAACTCAATTTTCTTCCCTAGGTATACTCCAGTATCAACTAAGTTCATTTTCAGTCTCCACATTTCACTGCGACCAAGGTACTGGTCGCGAAATGTTAATTCCAACGAATCAAGCTCAATGTCTGATTGGTCCACTTTCACGACAACCACATCTGTGTAGGGTTTCAACTGAAATGTTGAAGCCAGCGTTTGCTCAATGCTTACGGCATCTAGGAATTTCAAATTAATAGTTTCATCTGTGAGTTACACCATTCATAATTAAAGATTTTGGAGGTTAAGGCTTGAAGGCCATGAAGGCAACCTTTACCTTTTTGAATGAAATCCTCCCGTAAACTGCCTTTTGTCAACTTCAGCAAAAGCCTCGGAGCATGAAGCTCCTCCGGATTGTACACCGAGATCACATCTCCACATGAAAAGGAGGGGAAGTCTTTTGGACTTAGGGCTACATCCTCAGCTATTGAAAAATAATTTTAAAATCAATGCATAGAATATAACAACTGACTCTTTGACATTTGACATATCATATAATTAGTGAATATAAACGATTTCAAATGAAGAGCAGATAGCTTTTTACTTACTAGCAAACTGTTTCGCTTGGGACCGTTGATGATGCAACAGTTTGTAAGTTTTATGAAAGGGTAAATGTGGTAACACTGTCATGATCTCGGAATTCAATTTTATATTCATGGAGCAAGTAGCTAAATGCAGCTGCTGACAGCGTTGTGATCTCACTTGATTTGACCCTTTGACCCTAACGAGATCATGGAAATTCCGATTTTACACCAAGAAGATCTCTCTTAGGAGTTCAATTATTATTGGCATACTGTCACAAGTCATTAAGCTTTCTCAAACTACATGAGAGCTGTGTGAATTGACAAGTCGATTAGATGAACAGTATTTAAAGAATGCAAACGACTAGCACCAAAACTACACGCATAAAATTGTCAACAAAACAGAAAGAGTTCAAGTGTGATTAACTAGTAATGTCAGTAGAACACAAGGTTGACAGCTGCAAAATACGAGCGAAACTATTGGTCCGATATTGCACTTATATGAACGCGTTAATTAATTGCGTGGATTCTAGTTAATTATGGTACTAATAAATAGGAACCATTAAAATTCTATGGTTTTTTGACTTGTCCCCTTATCATGTTCATGAATTTATTGTAATTGTTTCAAACTATTTTGAGAATATTAAGGTATCTGTCATTTTGAATTGTCAGTGCCTAGAAAGTGTTGTCACATCACTGGACTGTCTCCTGAACCAGTTGAAGATGTCAAGAAAGAACAACCATAAATCATCGTGTGTATGTTTGTGTTTGAATTCATGCACGGGTTGATGTTTGCTGCAGGTGTTGAATCAACTGTTTGCCAGCTGAGACGATCTAGGAAATGTTCCCCTTCATCCTCTACCTCACTACGCTTTAAATTATTGGGGCATCGTGGCACATTTTCAAGTTCAGTTTCCCCTTTTCTTGTCTACTTATTCCTGCTTATCATCTTCTCATATTCTTATAAATTAAATTATCAATTAGTAGGGGAGAAATGGTTAAAGAACTGCTAAGTGTCAAGCAAAACTGCTGTGTGTTTAAGGTGATATCTTTCTCCTTCAAAGTTAATCAGAATGAGAATGAGATGCCATGATGCCAACACAACACACCCAACGGCAGGTGTCAGAAAAGAAGCCATAAAGTTTACAGTAACGACATACCGTCGAGGCGTCAATGTTTCCGATTCTATTTTTCGCCTAAATTTCTTAGAATCGGAAACATTGACTGCTTGCTATTTAATTGTAATTTGATTCAATGTCATCCTAAGAGTATATCAAATACTTGATTCAATGAAACCTATTCGCTATTCCAACATTCATAAATTCTTTGCTTTTCTTTCATATCTCAACCCAAATCTTTTGTGTTGCAAAGGCCACCTGTATTTCATCCATTATTCGCTATACTGATTGTCAAATGACAATTTTTAAAATCACTAGTGTAGCTAATCTTTTAAAAACTTATTCATTTGTCATGGCATTGAAGTTTCCAATCTTTACGAAAACTTGCAATCAGAATAATATGTTATTTATTAATTAAATTTATCCATTAGGTAAATTAGGTAGCAGTAAATCCCACTCCATCATGCTGTGCAATCTATAACAGACAGACCTGACTGGACACAAAAGAATTTCATTAGATGCATTCAATCAACTGTAACTTCTTCAGTCCAAGAAAAACCAACCAGCCCATCATACTAGCAAGCAGCGCATCCATAAAAAAGCAAGAAGAACTCTTCTCATTTCCCATAAAATCACCGGCACCAGCCGCACCGTATCGTAGTCGAGTTTTGCAATTCTGCATAATCCATCATCCATCTCTCCCTGTCTGTTCCATTTTTGCCCTGAAATCCAATCCAGTCTCTAACTGATTTATATAACGTCACACTAAAGAAACGCCTTCACTTTTAGCATTTTTATAGTGCTTTTTTGCTTTTCATTAATTTCACTTCAGCCTTGACTACGACATCAACTGGTGGCGAGAGATTATACCCTAAGCCGACATACTACTAGAGCACCTATCTACCTGACTGATAGATTATAAATTAGAGAATAGGGCGAGTACTGTTGGCTGCGGTGCTGTTGATGGTACTTTCTGTCGATTGACGATATAAGCTTTGCGTAATAACCGACTACACTGCTCTATGGCTTCTGCAGATACGATGACGAGCGGTGGTACAAGTGGTGCTGTCTACTGTACTTTCCACAGCAATTGCTCTCGCAAGCAGCCGGCATGTTCTAGACAGCGACTCCTCGTGCACCATTCCTCTGCCCAGAAGAGCTATTCCCGTACTGCCAGACCTTCACTTTTCCATTGGCTGTTGCCCTGTTCAGTCGCTCTGCTTCTCGTCTCTGTCACTTTGACCTCAGCCACATCAGATTCTGGTGACCTTTGTGAAACCCATTTTGAAACAGATCAGGAACCTTCTTGTGCATCTAAATCAATCATGAGTGGTGACGCAGACCGTGAACGTACTTTCATCATGATCAAGCCCGATGGTGTCCAAAGAGGACTTGTCGGTGAGATCATTAAACGATTCGAACAAAAGGGATTCCATCTTGTCGCCATGAAACACATGTGGGTAAGTCAACTCCCCAATTTTTTAACAATCTCTGCATTTTGGAAACATTTTTATTTTGGAATTGTAGCGATTGTTTCTTTAATTTTAAGTGGCTTGCTGAAAGCTGTTGATTTTTGATTATTGCTCACTAGCCTGTTGGTTATAATTATCCATTCTTATGAGTTGTCGTTAAATCCTCAAATTAATGTGCTGTTATTATTGTTGTAGGCAAGTGAGTCCTTGTTGAAGCAACATTACGCCGATCTTTCTGCCAGACCTTTCTTCCCAGGTTTGGTCAAGTACATGAGCTCTGGACCTGTTGTCCCAATGGTAAGTTTTATTTCTTTGTAATTTATAAATTTATATGATTGAATCAAAGATGAAGTGTGTCTATGATATGACTAGGAAGATAAAGCAATATTTAATTAATTCTTTTGATTAATTTTTGAATAGGTTTGGGAGGGTACTGGTGTCGTGAAGACTGGCCGTGTAATGCTGGGAGAGACCAACCCAGCCGACTCTAAGCCAGGTACCATTCGTGGGGACTACTGTATCACAGTTGGACGTAATATCTGTCACGGATCTGACTCTGTTGAGTCCGCTAAGAAGGAAATCGCTTTGTGGTTCAAGCCAGAGGAACTCATCAAATGGAAGTCTGTTGAGGACCCATGGCTCTACGAATAAACTACAAATATTCCAACAGTGCAAATTGTTCCAGCACATTTCCAATCAATTATTAATTTTCCTTATCAAACGTTATCAACTTTCCCGGTTTTGTCATTGTCATTTTCAGCACTTGGTACATGTTTTCACGTCTTAATAAAGATCAGTTGTTCGTGAACTTGAAAATATTTCGTTATATGTGTGTGTTGTTTTGAGTCGATCATTTTAAAAAATTGTGACCACGAAAAAAACATGGTTCAATTTTATGATACTGGTAGTAAAGGAATGCATATGAATACGCTGGAAATACCTAAGATATTCCAACTAGTATAAAAGGGTACCAATAACTGATAAATTAGAGTGTTTTAGTTGTCATTGTTGATTAGAAAATGCCTGCAGATCAGATATTTTTTTGGATACATAATGTTTTCTAACATTATTTCAAACGATCAAAAAATAAGAACGATCGAAGCAATCCACTCATTAAGAATCTAGTTTTGTGATTATCGAGAAGGTCGTGTGAATTATTGGAAGCTCATACAATTTAGCTGATTGGACTCGATTTAGCATTTAGAATTATCTGTCATAGTATGCCTAACTTATCAGTAATTTTCTTAGTTCGGTTTGTAATTCTGCAATAAAGAAATGTCAATGCCCAGAGGGTGCGAACATGATTCCAAAATTCCAATTTAGCCCAGTGGATTACTTGTCAAGTCAGAACAGAAGACTTCATTAATTGGTAACATTACACTCTTTTGCTACACTGTAGGTCCCTTACCTGTGGGGTACGAAATAATACCTGTGGGGGCCCTTTCTCACATGGCGTATGCATAACTTGTACAAGTTTACAGCAGAATTTTGGAGGTGGAGCTCGATGAAACGAAATAATGAAGACCATTTGGTGGGCCGGGATAGTCGGGGGTCTTCATGTACTCCAAATTGGGCTTTGGAAAGACCACCCCGAAGAGTGAGTCGAGAAGCATCATGTACATACTGTGGAGGGGATGGACAAAGGATTTTGCTTGTTGGGAGGAATGAAGTGAAATGAGATTGATCAGTGAATTACTGGTTCCTATCCAAAACTGAGGCACATTTGTCACGAAAAAGTGTAAGCTCCAGAAGCTGGATAGACAGAAATGGATCTCAACCTACTTTCACACACTTACTTTGCTCTGTGGTGTGTCCTTATCCTTGTCATGGATTCTATGCAGTACCGTTTTAAAAAAGATTACCAATTATATAAACTAAAATCTTTACAATTTATGAAATTACAATAATGCAGACATATTTTCATGCTTCTTTTACTTGCATTATGATGCATATGGCTAAAATACGTGAAAAAATTGGTAAATGCAGGGTCAGCTTGAATTAGATTGGTCGATTTTTCGAAGATTAAAGCTTCGTTTTAAATATGACTCATGACTTAAGAGATTGTATGGATAAAAAGTAAACTTGAACAAGTTTTAAAACTTTTATTATATACAAATATAAATACGACAATCTCATTTCATACATAGGTAGGTAATGTAAATATTGTGTACGACTATAATAACTTGAATTTAACTAGCAGTTAATAAAATCTAGTAGCTACTATCTGGTGTTAACAAATTTTGGTATTAAGTAGAAATTAAATCTTTAGTACCTTATTTCTACGACAAGATGATAAGCACTGAAAAATTTTGAAGGATGAATTATTGCATAGTATTTATTTTATGCAAGGCATTTTATTTTCATGTCTTTCATGAATTATGATTATATTAGGTATACATATTACTAGCAATATAAAAGTTAGCATTCAGTATAATAAATTGTTTTCAAATTACACGATAATATAAGTACTCTCTTGTTAATAAATGCAGGTAGTTTTATACTGTGTTTCTTCTTGTTACAGTTTCAAGTTCATTTTTCACGATTTGGCTTAGCAAAAGATCCGGAAGACGAATCCTTCTATAGTGCAGTTATGTTAGCTTTTTTAGTTTAGAGATAATCAACCTTTTTGGTTTATTCCTGTCAAGTTGTGGCACATGTAAGGAAAGTGAACAAAATGTAAAAAATTTTCTAAAGTGTCGTTTCTAAACCCTTTGGCTTCAATACTTCCACAGCGGAAATGGAACTTCGTTTCTTTTGTGTAGCCTGAAGAAGTTTCTTGAATTCGCCAATCGAAGTTCTTGGCTTCAAAGCGGGAGAATAGGAAGATGTCTCAGCGAAGGCAACCGAGTTTCTTCGGAATGGAAGTGAGGGAAGCAGACTAATGGACTTGTTGTAATTGCTGTAGCTATTAGTATTATTGTTAGTAGGAGTTAGGGCTGGAGCGGAGGAAGGTGTGGATAGTGGGTGACTTCTAGTCTGATATCCTGAATGTGGGCTTGGGCTGGTTGTGGCACTATGATACTGGTTATTGTTAAAAGAGTGAACACTACTTGTTGGTGTGGGTGGTGAATTGAATGCCATACTACTAGGTCTCATGGTCGCTGACAAAGGAAATATTTTGCGGTTTAGTGTGGATGATCCAAAGACACGAGTAGGGGGAACAGGAGGTGTAGCAGGGTTTCTGGTTTGTTCAAGGGATGTGGTAGGTGGGGTGCTGTTGGTTGACATCTTGTTAGGAGGAGATGAGAATTTTGGGGGTGACGTAGTCCAGCCGTAAGTGGGGGGTGAGTAATAGTTAGATGGAGTGGCTGAAATTAAGGGAGGCACTCGTGGAATAGGGCTTGCTGGATTAGCTGTGGCAATGGAAGATCTGAATCTCACTGGGGTCGATGTAGACAACGGTGAGGAACCGGGTTCCACACTCAACTTGGGAAATCCCTCTGGTATAGTTGACTTGACAATTGTGGGGCTAGTTGAAGAGCGTGGTAGGGTAGATGCTGGGGAAGCGGCAGAG
>JAQIXX010003860.1:0-18074 GCA_034700605.1 Willowsia nigromaculata
GTAATTTTCTTACGCATTTTCATGTGTCTGATGTTTATTTCTTACGCTATTTCATTTGTCTGATGTATTTCCCTTAGCCGATTTCAAGTGTCCGAAAATGATTCTTACGAGACGATATTGTTTTCGAATCCGGCATAGTGACCTGATTCCAAGGAGAATAAAAGGAGAGAGTGACGAAAAGTGGCTGATAAATGAAGATTTGTTTAGAGCAAAAAGCTTTAATAACCTAGGGAGCATAGTCATGCAATTTGAATGCAAAGATGCAAAAAAACGGGGTGAAAGTAGCTGCTGGAGTCTGGAGATGAAAAGAATAACGTTTTCCTCCTTCGAACACATGTATTCTTATGTAAATTTTATGTGAGATCAGTGAATCTATTGATCTTACTGGGCAGTGGACAGTATGTTTGCCAGCAATGATGCATTCGCATTTTCATGAAAATAATAGTTTATAAAAACAATATGAGTCAAACAACCTTTACCCTGTTTGTGTAGCAAATGAAAAGGGAAGGGAGAGGGATCCCCCGGTTGCATGGTTTCGATCAATTCTTGTATTTAAAATGCGATATGCTCCCTCCCTTTCGGTGACTTCTCACGGTCTTTACATGAGCATAATGATTAATTTTTAACACAAAAAAACGACAACATGAAAGAAGAGACTACAAGGAATTAATTGATACTAATTTTGTACATATATGATACTTTGCATTTGATTATATTTTTACATGCACCGAAAAAATCGCAAAAATGCATGTTTTTTACGTTTTTTTTGTATTGTATATTATGATATGTTTTAATCGTCCATTTAAAAGAAGCAATTAATTGCTTGAATTCTTTTCTTTCATACTACCGATACATATTTCCGAAAAGCTTTTTAAGAAGTTTTTAAGGTCTTTATTTAGTCACCCCAAAACTTGGAAGAATCAGTCGGAAGTTTACATCATGCAATGCAAAACCTTTCAATAAACTCAAGCTTATAAGAAGCTCAATTATGAACCCGAAATTGTCTCTCTTGTTTACCTGCCTTGCTTTTACGCAGATAAAAGATGACGATGAGGACAATTCACATTTCAAATTATTTGAAAGCTCCATAAGAATACATTTTAAAATTTCATTCACCATTGAAACAATTTCGGGTTCTAAACAAATTCAGGTTGCTTCAGCAGAGCTCTATCTTGGCAATACCCACAATATATTTTATAGCAGATCCCTGCCATTGATGAAACCATTAGATTATATTTTATATTTTTTGGATGAAACGAACATTTTACCTGGAAAAATTATTGTAACTTGGATGGGAAATGGAAAGGGTGATCATATATGTAATTTCCTCCCAATCGCCACGTGACCATGAAGCAATAATTTATTTTAAAGGACCGTTTATAAGCCAAATGAGCTAAAACGTTCACTAATTCGTATAACTCGACGAGTTTAATAAAAATTTACACAAAAAGATGTTTTTTGAATTTTGGCCCGAAAAAGGCCCTTATAAAGAACGGTCATTTGAAGGATTACGATTTTACAACTAGCTATCGCTAAACCAAATCTAGCTTGCAAGTTGAATTTATGTAACCATACTTCAAGTTGCAGAAGTAAACACAACAAAGTTTCCAAAACTGGCGAGTCTCTGAATCCTTGCAGGAATCTTTAATAAGTACTTGAGTAGTTGCAAGTATGTACATCATCATCTTGTTCAGTGATCGATTATGGATCTTATAGAAAAACAAAACTGCCCATATCTTCATGGGAATAGACCACTTATAACCAGATTTGCTGAGGTATTCCAAGAATAATAATAATTGGCGTGATTAAAAATGGACGATTGCACCGATTGCACGTTGTTTTCAAGCAAGCAAATGACGGGAGGTGCGGTAGTGATTTGTAAATCTTTTAACCGGTTGATTGTAGCTTTGAAGTAAGTCAACTGGCTATCGGAGCCTGCTTGCTTCTGCACTTGAATTTGAAGCTATGAAACCTGAGAAATTGTGCATTTCAATCCCATGGGGACGGCGGTGGCCCTGATGGGGGACGCTCTTGGCGCTCCATGGGGCATTGTGGGCATTCTGGAACGCTGAGAATGTCAGGTACTGAAAAAAGGGAACGTTGAGGGTGTTCCTTTAGTGCAGTAGATTTGGGAGGATTAATTATTTCGATAAACGTCCACATGATAGTTAAGAAGCCTCAAGAAATTTAATTTCAACTATGCTTTAATTTGCTAAACCGCACGTTAAAAACACGTTACCCGTTAATTAATCACGGTTTAATAGGAACGCTCTCAACGTGAAGATAATCACAAGAATGATTATTTTACTAGGACCGCCAACGCCAACCCTTGGTTTTAAAGCATACCTCTCTGCAGTAATTTTTATCTAGAATTTACCCCAAAAATAAAATATATTTCTGGAGACATTTGTGTCTAAAATTGACTTCTCCGAGAAGCATTTATTAAAAGAAACACGCAAAGTTTCAAACAATTCTTTCAAATGAGAGCGATTTAGCAGCGGTGCTTATGACACAACACACAAATGGTTCGCGATCGTGAAACGGCTAATGCTAAAACTTGCGTGCATTAAGTATTAGTTCAACAATTTTACAAATATGATTGAATCATTCTGATTAATAAACAATTAGAATTACTCAGGACGAGGCTTTTATTCATATGACACTATACAACTAACTTATTAATACACGATTAACAGATACTAGCGAATATGTATCCAAACGCATTCTCCAATTATATGGTATTCGTTTTCTGTAATTCATGGTCTACCCACGTAGCATTTCCATACGGCTGTGTTGACCAAATGATGTTTTTGTCTCCATCTTGAGCGTTATAACCTTGTTGATATTTTGTTCCAGGAGCCTATTGATCATACAAATAATGTCAGCAATTAATCGATGTAAACGGGTAAGGTAAAGATACAGCTTTACTCGGCTTTTCTTCAATTTATACTAACATATAAACATGCAAACACACATTTCCTCTAAAACATGCTATATGTAAAATTACCTTATGTTTTTCTAGGACTTCTTCTAAAATCAACTGCTCCTCTGGTTCTATACACAAAGCTGGAACTCGATAAAAGATGCCAGAGTTAAGAATCTTGGTAAAAAGAGAGGTTGCGTGGTGGGTATACCTACAATATCGTGTACAAATTAGTCTTCTATGATTACAATGATACACGAATGAATGATACTAATTTAATCTCTGACGAGGACATACAGCCATCTTTTTTCACTCCAGTCCCATTGATCCTTAATGCGCCAATCTTCCATTTTTGGGTCATGAATGTCAAATCTGTCAAAGTCAATTCTTTCAATGTCTTCGACTACAACTTCAGCATCTCCAGGTGTTGACCAATCATAAGCAACCAATTCAGCGTGTTCGGTGATAGTTTTCAAATAGTTCTGCTTATAATGGTAATCTAGCTTCTCGAGCGCTTCTCTGTTCCAAACTTTCTCTTCTCCACGCCCTCGTTTTTTCAAATTTGCTTCCACGACCGCCGGAGGGGCATCAAGGTATACAATCAAATGAGGTTTCAGCAATTTATGCATTACACGATTTTGAATAGTTTGTAAAACCTCTCTCTCTACGTTAAAGACAAAATAAAAAATGGGTAGACATTCACGTGGAAAGTTCCATGTTTATGGAATTGAGATATAAACCATGTTTACCTTGTTTGGTTATATATCCCAGTTCTAAAAATGTATCGACGAACACATTGGCACTAAATGCACACCTATCCAGAACAACCCCTTCACCAGTGTTCAACAAATGGGCAAGTGCATCAACGTATTGCGCAAATTTAAAACTCCACAGGATTGATTGAAGACTAATGACTTTTTCGCTCTTGGGATTCTATAAGTAAATTAAACAATATGATGATTAAAATAAGATGCATTTTGCATTCATTAAGACTCATTAATACTTAAAGCATCCAAAAATGAAACACTTACTTTGATGAATGCCCGTTCATCGTAACTTTGAATTCTTGGTGGCAGGTCTTTATCAATGCTTCTCAAGTCAAATCCGTATGAATTTATATAGTAGCTATCTGATGTCACCATTGGGAAATACTTCATTTCCAACTCTTCCGCTAATGCTCTAGCCAATGCAGATTTTCCTATAGCTGGGGGCCCTTCAACTACAATAACTTTACTATTTTCGCCAATCCTTTTCGTCGTGCCATCAATATACGCCATCCAATTGTTGTATCCCCATTCTAAATAAACCCAAAAACAGCATTATTTTGGAATCATATTTTAAGTTGTCAGGTACTTAACATCACAATTATGTGAATACACCAATCTGAGGAGTACCCATATATGGCCAAGGTTTTGGCTTCTCCAAAGGCTCCACTCTTGACGATCTTCCACTTATATAAGCCACAGGAGCTCTTGAAGTCACTGCTGAGCTAGTACTCCCCAGCAGAATACGCTGCCTGGACCCCAGAACTCTCAGGCCCGTTGAAATTGCTTTGCTTGTCATCTTATATCCCAGAAGATAATCAAGGTTGATGGAAACTACAAAATAATTATCCAAATCTGCTTTACCATTTGCCATAAAATGCAGCTCTAAAGATAAAACAACGCAAAACATGAATGAAATGTTTACGCAGACAAAACTCGGAGTACTTACTTACTAACTGCTACCGGTTACACAGGTCACAAATGATGTCCCAATCCCACAGTCAATGGTGAAGTTAATTCAATTTGTGACACCACCAACTTTTGAAGTGGCAACGGCAGTTTTTGCCAATTTCCAGCAATTGTTGTTGGTGTCCAATGCTGGTTTCTTCAGCTGATTGTTCAAAGCATCTGCTACTAGCTACTACTCCTTCATTTCATCCAAAAAACAACAAAAATACATACACTACTTACTAAAGAGCATCCATCCATTTAGTACGCCGCTTGAACACTTGCATGCGGAAAAATATTGGCTTTGTAATGTTTGTCTGTCTGCCCACATGAGTACGATAGCCCAGTGAGAATATAGATTTAACTTCAAACATTATTAAGGACTTAAGGACTCATTAATTTTCTAAATATTACATATTATTTAGATTTATTATTTCGATAGCACCTTTTTAAGTCCATCACTTTGTAACAATCGATTTTATAATTTACAATATTGCTTCATCCCAAATTAATTATTTTCATCCATCAGTATGGTCAAAGATTGTCATGCATCACTATTAAGGATAAGCATTTGACATTTTTCATTGATATAATCATTGATGTCTTCATCATAGCAGCCATTTTCACAGCGGTTTATGTTCCTTTTTAATCCTCAACTCTTTCAGACTGGTTCAGCTCAAACAAAATAGTGCGGTCATAGCGAAAGCTAATAAATGATGTTACTACATTGCATGAATTGCGAGAAATCAACGATAGCTGGAGCTAAGCTCTGTGTAGCTGCGTTGAACAATTTGTGTGTTTGTTTTGCTGCTGCACAAGCTGCTCGTTGTTCCTTTTCTTTCACTCCTCATGTTTTTCTTGCTTGCAGAAGAATTGTAATAGCTCATAGCTCCCATACTCCCATTCATGAACAATTTGTTAAAATATAAATTGAGCATATAAACATAGGATGCGTCAGTTCATTAATTAATATTTGTCCTATTATTTTAGAAAACACTAAGCTTTACTTTTAGTAATTTTGTAATGTTAGTATGAAATGAATCTATGAAAATTACAGTACACGTTATGTGTACTTAATGCACAAAAGGTTTGTGAATTGGTGAGATAAACTAACTAATTGTAACACATAATCATCCTGCAGTTGTGGAATTAGTTGTATAATTGAATCCTACGTTGTATTTAGTCTGATATGTATACCTAAGCATGTTTGCAATTTTGTAAGTAACGTTAAGTGAGACAAACAACAAGATGACATGAAAATTTTTCCGTGTGCACTATATGCATGTAAGAAAAAGAACAAAAAAAGGATGCCAAGTTTTTAAAATTATATGTGATAGAATCACTAATCATTCGCATTAAAACAGTTTTTAGCTCTAATTTTGGGTACATGCAAGAAAGCTTCGTCTCAAATACACATTACATATTTTCTTTTCTGAAATAAGTCCAATCTATTTAGATAACACATACCAAAGCTGAAAGCCATACTTTATATAAACATTAAAATTTTAATTCTTGTGAAAAAACGAATCACGAGAGGAAAAATTGATGCCTCATATATTTCTGTTCTATGTGCTTTTTTGTAAATATGTTCAGTAGTATCCAGTTTTTAAACAACGGAACATTTGAATTTCAATGATGATATATGGTCCACGGATGGATTTCAAGTTTTAAATATAACCATGTATGAACTGTATTCATATAAAGGGTAACGTTTCTAATCAAATTTTACATAAATACTATGCTATAGTCTGCAATAGTATTATACAAAAATACATCAAGCTTTCTTTCATAATGAAGGTTTTGGTTCTTGGACATTTGCAACAGAAAAAATACTCAATGGGTTGACTTTTCACTTGAGTTGTCGATGATATCATTGTTTAGTTTTGCTTGAGTAATCGAAATGATATATAAGCTTTTTCGTGATAATGATAACACCTAAAAATCCATGAATGTTATCGTTGATAGTAAAATGACAGTATGTAATATGATGCTATAGATGAACAATATTATGTGCATGAAGCTAATGTCCTAATACAATACAATAATAAGTTACCACAATTTCAATCCAGCTATTGATTATCCAGTTCATATTTCACGATCACAGGGAAAGGATGCAAAAAATTGCAATTACCTGAATTACCTTAACTGAATACAACTTTCATATTTGGCAATGCTTTTAGCCATTAATACAACTGTTCGTCTTCTTCTCCTTAGGGGGTTGATGATAGAT
The DNA here is from genome assembly GCA_034700605.1 of Willowsia nigromaculata. NCBI lineage: Eukaryota > Metazoa > Arthropoda > Collembola > Entomobryomorpha > Entomobryidae > Willowsia > Willowsia nigromaculata. The sequence continues at coordinate 6,866 of JAQIXX010003860.1, forward strand.
CCGCCAATAGTGGGAGAAACACCATTGGCAGCATATATTGTTCCTCTGAATGATGCTCATCAGGTTGTGACAAATTTCATTTGATTTAATACAAAATATTGAATTTAGTTATTAATAACAAAGATTCGCAATCTCATTGAAGGGAACTCGAGTACCATCATGCTCGGCACGACTCAGCTACATTTCCGGATTTACAGGCTCCTCAGGAGTTGCTGTTGTGACACAATCAAAGGCTTTGCTATGGACGGATGGTCGTTATTTCACTCAAGCGGGAGACGAGTTGGATAATAATTGGGAATTAATGCGTGAAGGTATTTTAAAACCGTCACCCATTATTAATCACTGCTTTCACTTCAATTTATTTTTCTTGTGTGAAAAACATTTTTTTGAAAAGATCATGGGGCAGTTTGAAATTTTTTTAAAGGTTTACATGAAACCCCAACAATTGAGAAATATCTAGCTTCAGAATTATCAGCAGGAGCAAATATTGGAGTGGATCCTGCTCTTTTCAGCATCACCGCTTGGAATAGTATGCAAGCCAATTTGCATAACGCTGATCAAAATCTCGTTCCAATCCACACCAATTTAATTGACCTTGTTTGGGAAAAGAACGATGAAAAGCCTCCGTGTCCTAACGAACCTGTTCAACACATACCAGTAGACTACACTGGTAAATCCACTGAGGAAAAACTTACTGAATTGAGAAAGTTAATGACGGATAAGAGCGTTGTTGGAGTTGTCCTTGTTCAACTGGATGACATAGCGTGTAAAAATCTGATTTAAAAAATTTATATTCACATTTTTCCTTGCTGTTGAATGAAATTTTTAGTATCATGGAAGATGACAAATACTGACTCTTTATTGGTTTTGCCTTATTTAAAGGGTTGTTAAACTTGAGAGGTTTCGACATACCGAGCGCCGCACTGTTCTTATCATTTGTAATAGTTAAGCAAGACGGTTTTGAACTGTTTGTGGATGAAGCCAAAATTAGCCAAGAAATCCGGAATTTAATTAACCAAGACGGGGGAGCAATTTATGCATATGAACGCATAAATGAACGCCTAAACAATTTGGTTTGTAAATCAACAAGATTTTTTCCGGTTGTGAGTCCTAATTAACATTAAATTCCAGTATCAATAGTTTGAAATGTATTTGATTCACATTATGCATAGGTGGAAACTACTACTGGAAAGATTTTACTAGATAAAACATCTAGTTTCAGTCTAGTTGATGTTGTGACACCCGCCGAAAGACGACTTCTGGAATTATCTCCAATCATTCCCATGAAAGCTGTGAAGAATCCGGTAGAAATAGAAGGTATCAAAAGAGCTCTGATCCGCGACGCTGCTCATCTTGCACGATTTTATGCCTGGCTAGAAGGAGCAGTACTATCAGGTCAAATTGTGACAGAATTGTCGGCGTCTGACAAGCTTATGAGTTTCCGGAAGTAAGACAAAGGATGAAATATGACAGACTATTTTTGTTCACCATTCAGCACCTTTTACTTGTACATAACTTTATATGATTTTGGAATTCATACCTTGAAAGTAGTCATGAATGTTTGCATTTTCAGAGAGTCTGATGATGTATTCCTCACAACAAGCTTTACAACGATAGCTGGCGTCGATTCAAATGGAGCAATCATTCATTACAGAGCTACAAATGAAACTAATAAGCGAATTACACCATTCAGCATGTTCCTCGTTGATGCTGGTGCCACTTATAAGTGAGTGACATCCTAATGCATTATGGTTAATTTATAAACCTACTTGTAAAACCGAAATTGAGTATTATTCATACCGAATTACTTACTTTGTTGCAAGGGATGGAACGACAGACATAACGAGAACATTTCACTTTGGTGTACCATCGGATCACCAACGGGAGTGTTACACGAGAGTATTAAAAGGTCAAATAGCTGTGGCGAGAGCAATATTTCCAATTTTCTCTCGAGGAAATCGGTTAGATTCATTCGCCCGAAAGTTTCTGTGGGATGGTACGTTCATCTGTACAATTTCTTATTCTTGGTGCACATATTATGTTCTTGGTAATCCACTTTAAAATTCCATTGGAACATAATCTTTGATTGTAATTTATTCATTTACAGTTGGGTTGGATTATTTGCACGGTAATTTCATTGTAAATTTGTCTCGGGTATGAAAAACAAACTATTGAAATAATGCAATAGTTTTACTGTTTTTATAACGAAACAGGCACTGGACATGGTATCGGAATAAACGTACATGAAGGACCGTCAAGAATTTCTTACGACTATAATTTGGCTCCTGATGACCAAGGACTTCGCGAGAATATGCTCACATCAAATGGTTAATCATTATATACTTGCTTATTAAGCAATGCTTAATTTACCGATTGTCTGCTTTACTATTTACTATAGTAGAGCCATAAAAGAATGCACATAAATAATACTCATTCTTTTTGGGACATTTAATCTAGAGCCGGGCTATTATGAAGAAGGTTCGTTTGGAATTCGACTTGAGAACATTGTTCGTGTGGTAAATTCCACCATCGCCCCTAAAAATGGCAGGCAATTTCTTGCCATCGAAGACTTGACATTTCTTCCATATCAGCATAAACTAATTAAAAAGTCGCTTCTTAACAAGGCAGAGGTATGCATGACATTTTGAACGCGACATTTCAATATTGCGTGTGCGTGCTTGTGACTTCCTTTCTTCAGTCAGATTTCAATGGACTATAAAAATAATTTAATGCGCAAATCAATTTCAGATTGAATACTTAAACGAATACCAGGAAAAATGTCGCAACATTGTTGGACAATACGTCAAAGAGAACTTTCCTGGAGATCCAGCTTATGAGTGGATTATAAAAGAGACTGAACCTTTGTAAAAATGCAACTTAAACCAAGATTTTACAATGTTTGGAATATCACATATATAAACACAACGTCATACATTCGTTGATTAAAGTACAAAATTGTGTTTTTCCTTCTTTTTATTTGCACCACTTTCCACCTTACTTACGATTCATGATCAAATTACGAAAATGATGATATTAATAAACATTTATTAAAGTCATTTCATTTAAATAAATCCGATTACGCCAAACCTTCATGCGATATCGATACACTTGAGTAGGTATGTGCTCTTGATACTCTTGAAAATGTTTGTCCATTGCGATGATGATGACGACAGACGATAATCACCTTCTAGGATCACCAGTCAAAGCAATTATTTGCATAATATAATCATTGTTAACAATGGTCAATGGATAAACTTTAAAAATTTGCATTTGTTCACCAGATAAGCTTTGTTTGTGTTTATGATTTCCACTGTTTCTGCTCACTCGTCGATTATAAGTATAGCAGTAAAAAAGATACAACTAAAACTGCAAAAACTAGCATTTTAAAAAGTTTCCTTTTTGTGTAAGGAATCTAATTTAAATGTTTTTACCTACCTACACGATGGAATTAAGTATATGACATCTGAATACATATTATTGTCTTTATAAATCCCTAAAAATACTTGTTCATAAAAAAATAATATACTGTGTAAAGGTCACAAGAGAGGTAATACATAGATAATCGTTGTTGAAAAAAACTCAAACGCGTAAAAGATTATTAGGATTTTAGTTCTTTAACATAACTACTACATTCCAATGAAGCGAAGAATCCCTGAATTTTTATCGCCAATGTTTACACAAGATGAAAATGAAGCTTCAAAACACTTCATGACTTCATAACTTGAGTTTGAATAAAAATGTGAATTATGTATCTCCGACTTCTGCATAAATGTTTTATGCATCATTCATTGAACTTTACACACATTCATTGATGCATTTACAATTTATGTGACACATGTCGTGTCGTTAGCATGATAGCATTATATTCGAGACAGATAATTTTTACTAGTTATCTATCTAATCATCAGATTTGTAATATTAGAAATAAATCAAAAGTATCATTGATAGGGTGCGTGAGTTTTAGCAAATCAGAACAGTTCAGTTTTGCATACTGTCAAGACCAGTTATAGAACACATTGCAAAATAAACAAGTTAATTAATGTGGTTGGAAATCAACAGTTCAACATGATTATTGCAAGTAATTTAACAGTGATACTTGCTACGCTTAGGAGTCTCATGATTCAGAGTCCTTATAACCTTCAAGCGTACATAGTACCATCGGAAGATGCCCATTTAGTAAGGAATATCCAAATGACGAGTGCTACATAAATCAATATTTTGCAGTAAAATAAATTTTCTATTTGGGAGTCAGTTGAGGAAACCCCTAACATTTCAATTCAAATATTCCATTCTCCTTTTCCAGACTGAATTTATCGCGGAATGCCATGAACGGAGAGCTTACATATCTGGTTTTACAGGATCCGCTGGAACTGCAGTTGTAACAAAAGATGCGGCTCTACTATGGACAGACGGAAGATACTTCCTTCAAGCAGAAAATCAACTTCCTGACTTTTGGACTTTAATGAAAGATGGTATAAGTGATTACATTACATACTTAATTACCGATAAATTAACCCAGTTCAATGTGTCTACTTACTTCATTCTAATTTTCTCGAAACGATACAGGCCAGGCGGATGTACCGTCACAATCAAAATGGCTGAAAGATCATTTAAAAGCGGGTGACCGAGTGGGAGTAGATCCAACATTATATTCCAAACGAAAGTGGGACAGCATGAAACAGGAACTCAACTCAGTCGGAATAACATTTGAGGGAATAAATACAAATCTAGTGGACGAAATATGGGAGGATAGACCTCCATGTGGAAGCAATCAGATCTTTGGCCATGATATAACATTTTCGGGGCGAGCTAGTAATGAGAAGTTAGTAAATGTGCGGAAAGAAATGGAAGAAAACGGAGCAAAGGTGTTGGTTGTTACTGAGTTAGACGAAGTCGCATGTAAGCTGTTCCATCCACCTTTGACCTTAATATTTTTATTACCTCAGCATAAGCAAGTGAAGCTTAACAAAACGGTATTGCTGAAATTTATAGGGCTAACCAATATGAGAGGAAGCGACATACCCTATAGCTCAACATTTTTTGCATATGTAATTGTCACGGATAAAGAATTTCATTTCTTTGCTAACCCGACTCAACTCAACGAAACCACAAAGTCTACTCTAGAAATCAATATTCCAGGGATAAAGATTCACAATTATGATTCAATTACTAGTCAACTGAAACAAATAGTAAGTAGTTATTATTACTGACATGAAAATCCCAGAGCAATATTGAGAGCATGCTCCCTAATACGATTTTTTACAGGTATTAGCCTCGACAACAGGTAAAGTTTGGTACACGCCAAACACTAACTACGCGTTGGTTAAAGTTATAGAGGATGACATATCTGACACTCGAAGAATTATAAAACTCACCCCGGTGTCATTGATGAAGGCTGTAAAAAATCCAACTGAAGTGTCAGGGTACAGAAAAGCCCTTTTACGGGATTCGGCTGCAATTTGTGAGTTTTTTGCATGGCTTGAAATTGAGATTGAAAAGGGAGCAGAAGTGACAGAGTTATCTGCTGCAGCTCATCTACATACAATACGAAGGTATAAATGTCAGGGTAAACGTTAGAGATTGATTATGTGCCTTCTCAAATCTACTTTTCATTACATGCTTCTTTAATTTGCAGACAGCAAGAAAACTTTGTAGATGATAGTTTTCCTGCAATATCCGCTGCTGGAGAAAATGGAGCAATAATACATTATATGCCCACTCCAGAAACCAATAGGAAAATTAATCCTACTGATATGTATCTTCTGGATTCTGGAGGTCTTTACAGGTCTTTTTCTAAATAATTTGAAACAAATTTTTCATACGTTATGTATGCTTACTTTTTTATCACATATTATGTTCGATCTTATAAATGATAATAGGGACGGTACCACTGATATTACACGCACCATTCACTTGGGAACTCCAACGGCCCATCAAAAGGACTGTTACACAAGGGTATTAAAGGGTCACATGGCCCTTGCTAGAGCCATTTTCCCAAATCTAATGGTTGGTAGCCGACTAGATAGTTTTGCCAGGTAAAGTTCATGACATTTAAAGTTTTTTCAAACAAATTACGATAATTTTGCTATAGCCAGTATAGTATTACTTTGTGAAATCGTTCCACATTCTAAATTCTTCGCATTGCATTTCTAGACAATTCCTTTGGGAAGCCGGTCTGGACTATAACCACGGAACAGGCAATCACAAAATACGGTAGTGGTAATGAAAATTACATTGTACAAAGTATGCAAACTTTATTGACCTTTCTTTGACGTTATGAATACAGGCCATGGAGTTGGAAGCTTTTTGAATGTTCATGAAGGACCTTTTGGAATTGGATCAGGACCTAGCTCCACGGATCCAGGCCTACGAGAGAATTTTTTCACATCAAATGGTAAATGTATTTAATACAATAAAAGAATGAAGTCGTGGCATTATGAACTTGCATCGTTTCAGTAGAAAATATCGAGTTTGCTATTTAATTTTTTTGTTCAGAACCCGGGTATTATGAAGATGGTGAATTTGGAATCAGACTTGAAAATGTGGTTCGCGTGAAAAATGTCTCACTTGAGCACAACTTTCAAAACCGAGGGTATCTTTCATTTGAGGATTTAACATTGGTTCCATACGATCATAAGCTAATAGATTTCTCTTTGCTTACAGAAGATGAAGTACGTGCATGAAACATACATACAACACGCATTTTCACAAACTTTATTGTTTAATTACGTCGTATTGTAAACTTCGCTCATATCCTAACAAATTTTATATTTATTCAGTTGGAGTATCTAAACGATTATCAGGAGAAGATACGAAAACATGTGGGAAAATACATGAATGACAAAGGAATGAGTGAGGAAGCACAAAATTGGATGATGAGAGCAACAGTTCCCGTAAACGAAAATGGGCCTATTCCAGAACCTGGGGAAAAAACGACAACACCGCCAGATTCCGGTGCAACTGGGATAAGGCTAGATGTTTTGTTACTTTTACTTTCTAGTTTGAAATTTTATCTGTTTTAGGACTGCTTAGCATGTGACGAGGTTGATTCTTTAAAAAAACAAATTCTCTCTTTTCATATCGCATGTATTATTATTGTGTATTTAAAGTGTTTGATAAACTAACTTTCTTTTGGACGTTTAATATGTGGTTGAAGTAACTATTTAACAAATAAGAATAAAGTAAACTGCGTGTTTTTTTTTCTTTTCTTGACATTAGCTTTTTGAATTAATTGGAATGATGAATGAAAGCCAAAACATTTGCATGCGCATGAGATTATATGATGATGTCATTCTGCAGCTTTCTAAAATGTCTACATGAACAATTTTTGCATGATAACAAACTTTTGCTGGAATTTTTTCTTTCAAATGTTTATTTTAAGCATGAAAATAATAACAACAATAAGTTTAGTGGGTGAGGGTCGTTTCTTGCCTTTTCATGTTTATCAACAAGTACAATGCCCTTGACTCAACGGCACATGTTACACGTGCAATTAGAAAACAGGGAAGTATTGTTCCAATTAGGTGAAAATCGTGAGCGTCTGGGTGATTGTTAGTTAAAAACACGAATTTTCGAGAGAACCGATATATATGAGGATCGGAAGATGTAGCTAATCATAAGAATGAAATAAAACTAGTTATTAGAGTAGTACTGACTGCACTGACTTGCACGTGCATGTAGATAATTGCCATGTACTTATGTATGCATGTTATGGAATAGTTTGGAAAACACAAAGTTTGCTGGGGCACTCTGGGCTTTCTCATTCCATTCCTGACCTCAAAACACTTAATCGTCTTTTTCTGTTTTATTAATCTATTTCAGCTTTTTCATTTAAGCTCTAAACGTTGAGTGGGTAGAATATTTCCATCCATAGCTATTATCATTTAATTATTTTAAAAACTAAGATCACATAAGTATGTAAATATAACTGAGTCAAGGTATATGAAATAGTTGCAAAGGATGTACAGACAAAAAGGATATTCCATGAAGTCATGAAGTGTGTCATGTCAACTTTCATGTCTACTTAAACGTGATATTTGGCACTGTTTCATACATTGTATATCGTGAGATCATTGCATATACAAACATGCTTTTATCGTAAAATTGAACCCCTAGCTTGTTTCTGAAATCAATATTTTCTGATCACACTCAAATTATTATCATATCCAGACTATTGACCACAATCCATTCATGAAGATTTTCCGACTTTCCCTTCCCTCGCATCCCCAGAAACTTGTTTTATTGAAGATAACCCAAAGACAAAAAGACCTAAAGGCCAATACAATGAATAACTTGCTTGCATTATATACATTCCATAGACTTGACTATGACGCATGAGCTGGATACATGTATGTACATATGTGTTTGGTGCATAACTTGTCTAACAAAGTAAACCTCCGGATGTTCATAAGGACAAATGCCGCATCTGCAACAATATGCGTGAGATTGTCTTTTGTTTTATCCTAATGTGCCCTTGCCCACAAGGGATGTTGAATGAATGAACACTCATCTAAAGATAGCAGCTATAAAAATCAAGGCTAACTTTCCAAGAAACATAGACGTCTCCAAAAAACTAAGCAGTTCTCATCTCTGAGCTTCTTTATCGTGGATCACGTAGTCCAGTAGCAACTAGCTAATTGCTTTTAAGAAGTGCTCGAAGCAACATCTCTATAAACTTGAGCTCTCAAAATTGATCGAACTGTGAAACTTTAAAATTCATTGATCTGAGCACAGTTTTGTTTAAATACGATTTCGGTGTGAAGTTTAACTTCTACGTATTTATTTCCGAAAACCGATAATTATGAAGTCGACAATGAAATCCGTTTCAACAGCTATTGCTGTGTTTGTAGTTACTTTGCAAATTTCTCAAGTGTCATCCCTTGGATTTACAGGATTTGCATGGGGATGGGGAGGCGGAAGCGAGAATTACACTAAAGTCGTTACTAGCCCCGAGGTACTGCAACGCTATCCATTGCACTATCCTTTCAGACAGTGTAGTGGAGGCATGGAGGGTGTGATGACCAGACTTCTTCTTTACCCTTGCATTGGAGAAAGGGGAAGATGCCACCTAACTCGCGGTGAAAATGTCACGTTGGATTTGGAGTTTATCTCGAACATTCCCGCAGGAAGCTTAGTTGGATCGCTCAGTGCAATTTTCACCAGGTGGTTTTCTCCACTCACTCTGGGAGAACCGCAGGTAAAGATTACGAGACTTGCTCATGCAATAAGGGATATTAAATTTCCACAATGATAAGAGACATATTATTGGGGGAAGTTAATAAAGTGTTTATTTACAGAGTTTTATTGTAACTCCTCTGTAATTTTTAACAGGACCTCTGCAAATCTGAGCATATCGCTTGTCCAATCCAGCCGTTTTATCCATACCGCTATCGGACTTCCATCTTTGTGCGCCCCACTCTGCCATCATTAAGCCCAGATATCCGAGTTGTCATCCAAGCTGAAAATGGGAGGGATATTGCCTGTGCAATAGTTCCAGTTGCCATCATGGGTCTTGAAAGGGAAACACGGGATGGTCTACCGGCACGAGATTCTGCACTTGCGATTTAACCGATTATACACGTTGCGCTTTCTCTTTATCTGGACTTTCTATTGGGATCTCGGGAGTTTTCCAATTTGACAAAATTACTTTCGATTAATGTGTTGGCTCATATATGTTATCAAGTTTATTATTATTATTTTATTCTATGCGACAATATTTATCCATAATATATTATATTTTTAACTTTTATATTCTCATTTTCGTTACCTTTAGATTGTTATCTAATAATGATATGAAGAGATTTAGTTTTATTAGGTCATAAACGTTGACTTTTTATTAACAAATAAAAGCCTAAGAAAAAACTAGTGCACAACTGGTAATCGCTCCTGCATAACTTACTAATTTCACTTACATAATAAAAAAGTATTAATAATAATAAGTAGTTATTTTTATTGTCACTATCATTCAGAAATCATGTTCAAGTTCATTATTACTTTTGGGTCATGTCCCTTAAAGTCATACACGTGGAAAATTTTGGCCTTCATCATTAGTCCACAAGCCGTTTTGACGGAAGGAGGTCAGGGCAAGCTAACTCTTGTAGTAAACGGATGCATTCATTCATTTGGTCCCAGTCAGAAGTTCCAGACACTGCACCTCAAACAAAGATGTTTGACAAAGCTTTCATTGTTCTTAGTCTGTATGTTCTTCTCTTTCGTCTTGGCGTGGATGGAGAAGTCATCACTGCCTCAAGTTCTACCGGTTTGGGTAAACCAACATAATATTTACCATTGTTTCATGATTTGGGAGTTGTAGCGATAAATACTTTATTTGAACAGAGTCGGCATCAACGAACAAGGTTTTTTGTCCTGAAGAAGTTGTTGATGGCCAACCATATGGGGAATTCATATTCCCAAGAACAGAAGCCACCGTAGCCGGAACAATCGTAAAGCTGGAGTGTACTCACGGTTTTCGGGACGATGGATTTCAACCAATTTATGATGGGCAGTGGCAGACATTAGAAAGTAAAATAGCAGAAAGCGGGGCAGTAAGAAAATGTGTTATTAGGAAATCAGTGGATGGCAGCATTGTAGGGAAATGGGAACCCTCTGCAGAGGATCTTCAAATTCTTCGTTGTAAGCATGAGGTATTGATGGCAGCGTAATATATATATGTTTATATATATTAAAACTGATCTCACCTAATGTAACGTTCATATTACAAGCAGTCGTGTTCAATTACTTTGATATTGTAATTGAAATACAAATTGCCAATTACTTTCCAAAATCAAATGTATTTCAATTACAAATTACAAAATGCGTTTGAAATTCAAAAGTAATTGAAATATAAATTACAAATTACTTGTAAATACTGAATGTATTTGAATTACAAATTACAACCTTACAATTACAATACAGAACTCCATTTTTAACTTTCGTTATGTAAATGGTTGTTCAAGCAAGAAACATTAACTTAAAGGAGAAAAATGTAAAAAAAACCCAGTAACTGTGGTGGTATTAGGGCTTTCATCCAAGCTAAAAAGAGAAAAATGTGCAGAAAATCAATTACATTACAAATTATTCAATTTAATTTCTCAAAAAAAGGAATTCAATTACAAATTACTCAATTACATTTTCCCCCGAAAGTATTTCAATTACTCAATTACCAATTACTTTAGTGTAATTAAAATACGTAATTAATTAAGATAGTAAT
>JAQIXX010003861.1:0-18073 GCA_034700605.1 Willowsia nigromaculata
CTCCACCTCCGATCGACGAAGAGCTTTGATGTCCAACAGGCCAAGTGCCAGTTGTAGCAGGGACATGAGCAGAAGAAACTGGTGGACCAGAAGCGAGAGAAAAGAGGGGATCAGGAGGTGGATGCCTAGCAGTAGAGGTGAGAGAAGAGACATCATCCGCACCTTGAGTTTGACTTGAGCTTGCACCGCCTACCACCATCACCTCCACTGGTCCAATCATTCGAATTATCCCACGCCCTATTCAGGAAAATATGCATCAGCCCTCAGCATTAAATCACGAATTATCACAATAGTATAAGATGCATAGATGCTGGTACTGGTAAATGACAAAAACTACTATTTGAGCCTATGCGATATTCTCATCTCAAACTCCCCCTAGCTACGATGCTACTCAATTAGATAAACATGGAATGAACATGATTCGATTCAAAGTATAATGGATGTGCAATTTTCAGCTTAGAATCCCTTACTTATGTACGTGTGTCGATATTGTTTTTATTTTAACAAAAAATAAAATAAATCAAGAACGAAAAACAAAAAAATCATATAATAGACAAGCGCATATTAGTTAATTAAAAATAAACACAAAGACTGAATAAGTTGTTAATGAAGAATAACAAAACAAAAAAAAACTATGAGTGAAGAATTAAATTCATCACATGCTTGTGCATAGGTTTATAATTAATACATCTGCAGAAGTACTAAAATTAAAGAAAATAATATAACTACCAGGTATACTCCAAGAGTTAAAACTAAATTGACAAAAATAAGGACTTGTGTAACTTAAAACTACGTCATAAGTGACATTACTACCACACTTATAATTTTTTACAAACATAAATCAAAAATCTTGAAACAAACAGAAAACTGGAAAACCAGAAGTGCAAAAAGTAAAAGAAATCACAAAAAACATGGTGCATTATAATAATGCAGAGATCATTCAGATTGAACGTAACTCAAGGCTGTATAATAAAATTAATATGGTCCATTATTTACAGTTAAAGGAAAATACTCCTTGAATTGACCGGCCGTGGGTTTTCCACGAATTTATAGACTTATTACGTTCAATTTGAGTGATCTCCAACTCAAAACTAATGTGATTAATTTTGGCTGCACCATTTTTTGCAAAATAATCAAGTGAAAAGCAAAAAATAAATCTTTTCATAAGGCAAAAAAAAACTAAAATTAAACTAGTGTAGTTAAGTTTGTGCTCTCCGTTTCAATTGCAATGGAATCGAAAATTAAAATCTCTGCTCTAAACTTGTACTATCGATTGCTTAACGTATGATTTTAAGGGCGCCTTCGCTGGCCCTGATGTTTTTCCCTAATATGTCGATTAAGGTTATCACGTCGAAGGAATGTTTGATGACAAATAGGACAAATTTTCGGATCCCTATGAGTTTGCATATGGTTTGACCTTCCGCCTGCTGACCTGCTCACATGACCACAAATGGAACACACATAACCCTGCTGCTGACCGCCGGCGCCTGGGGAAGACTGTTGGGAGTTGCTGAGAAAAAGTGCCGTCTTTAAGTCTTCATCCCCTCCAGAGTCCAACCCACTACTACTGTTATTCGCTGCCGCTGCTAACATTAGCGCGTGATGGTAAGCTACAGCAGTGGTGGAAGCAGAGGATGGGGAGGAAGAGGCGTCAATTAGGTCAGCATCATCAACTGAATCCACGGCCTGATCATCGAAAGCACCTGCGCGTAGCCCACCTAGTAACCCAGTTGTCCGTGCCCAGATCGCCGCTGTGTGTAGTTATATAGGCAGATGACAAAATTTATTCATTGAAAGAAAGTTAGAAAAACGTTTTTATATTTCTTTCACAAATCTCAATACACGCAAACCGAGTATGACCTCATCTAGTTTGAAATCTCTAACCTAAACTTAGTTATATATATTTGTTTTAAAAATTTGTAGACCTAAAAATTAATTCATGTAATTGATTACATTTACAGTCTTCTATATTGTTGTCTTTCACTGGTTAACATACACAAGAGAAAAATGAGATTTTGTACAAGAGGGAACGAATGTGATTGATTCGCTTAGTAATGATAGTTAATATGACATGACTGGATTTTGATTGCTAGCATGCTTAACAACATAATAAATGCATTTTGTTCTGGAGGTGGGTGGTGATTGTACAGATTTGTAACTTGAGTTCTAGTGATTGTGACCGCGTGTCAAAAAGATGGTCTTGTCACGCCTTATCACCCAAGATCTACAACCTTTCCGCGTACAGCGCCAGTACTGGGACTGACCCATGCCTCTATTGAATGTAAATGTGTTCCCTCCCAATACCAGCATCGGATGACCTCTCTGAGTTACGCTCCACTGAGCCTCAGCCTCACCTATTCAGAAAGACAAAATCAAAGAAATAATCCTAAAGTCAGTCTCGAGAACAGTGAAACGAAATAGACCCACAACAAGGCAAATGGCAACAGCAGCCAACAGCCAACAACACATACACTGTAAATCGAGTCAGTAACTCCCTGACCTAAAATTTTATCACCACATGCGCCCTAACAAACTGATGACACAACAGCAGCTATATCCCTTTCTAAATGCGAAAGATGCACCCTTTTCAGTTTCGATAATATACACAAATGATTTGACAGTGGCTGATTTTGGTGGAATAACAACGGTGGAGTGGAAAGATTGAATACAGATCGGTCACAAATACACACCAATTGCTCAAAGGCAACTGCAACTGAGTGACCTGACAAGCACTTGTCTCAATCTACTACATTGATGGAAACATGCTGGATATTGCGAATGCAAACACACATTAAGACACAAACGACGACTAAAATGCGAAAGATTTAGGATGAGAACCCAAATCAATCACTCAGAAAACCAGTTTTGGAAACATTGTGAAAGTATAGACACATGTAACACAAAGAAGTAGATGAAGCAGTGCTTCAAAATTGCTTCAGTGTTTAAAGCACGTGCACGAATGATAATGCTTTTCTCTCCCATTTTACTCATTTCCGGAAGTGGAAACGATGTCTCGATGTCTGTCTATGGAGACATCACGATCACACATTGATGAAGTATGCAATTTCTTATGACTGAAACAGCAATAGGTAAGTTTGGAAACAGGAAATCATTGGAAAGAACTTGATATAGAATGACTGTAGTACTTTCACGTGCCACCATGCACAGCCGAATAGAAACAAATACTACAATAGAATAGAATACATAGGAAGGTGGTAGGTACAGTTAAAACATTAATATCTACAGGAAAATTGAAACGGAAGGGCATTGAACAAGAGAAGAGGAAGAAAGTAGGAGAAAGACGAGGGGCAAGAATGCTAATTAAATACTGACCATTCGTCGCGTCCACGACTCCTGCCGCTACAACAAGATCATTAGTAGAAGAACAAGAAGACTGCTGCACAGTGTATCGTGGACGTCTCTCCATTGAAGCTCCACTAGTTGATAAAGAAGTGGAAGTACGAGTGGAGGTGTTGATGATGGATCCTTGCATATTGAAAGAGGAAACTGAGTTACTAACCCAAGCTTTTTGGAACAATATCACAACAATATACACAAAACAAAAACAATGAGGAGAGCTGGAGAAAGAGAGAACTAAACAAAACATAAACCGAATTTTTACAAAGCGACAATGAAACAAACTTTTGCTAGCACAAAAAATATGCATCCGCCTACCATCCTATTAACACCCCAAACAAGTGAACCCCTCATCATGATTTCACAACCCCATTCATGAGCATTAATTAATTTCTAATCATTCACAACTATTTTTGCATGTTCCTATTTCCTTCCCTAATCTTGACTATGAATGACTTTTAATTATCTTTAAAAACATAATACTACTGATGTCATTTAATTACCTACTAAATAATGACCCTTAAACTACTAATTGTAAAGAAACAAACGCTTGAGATTGAAATCTTGCTAAGAAAAAAATAGTAAAAAGAAGTGTAAAAAAATAAAACAAAAAAGTCTATTGGTTTAATTTATGGATAGATTGTCAACATACCTAATGAATTTGATTCTCCAATCGCTTCCTTTCCATTGTTATCCTGATAGCAGTTGTCATTGTCATCTGGCCTCTCGTATTCATCGTCCATGTCTTGATCGTCTTCATACTTGACCATGGGAAGACCATCGGCGGAATTATCTGAGTTGTTTCTGGAAATCAAGGGAAGTGGGGGGTTGTTGTTGTTTGTGTGATGAGCGCTATTGTTACCACCGACGCCAGCGACAGCGGCCCCACTTGCTGATGATATCACAGAAGCTGTTCCAGGCAACTCGGAATTTTGAGCAGATGCGGAAAAGGTACCACTAGTGGTTCCGACAACACGTTTTCGCTTGGGAGTTGGAGGTCTAAATCATAATAATAAATGAGAGTTCACAATTTGGAATTAGTTGATACAAACAAAAAGCGAATCGAAATATTAAAGTTTATTATTGCATTCAGCGCATACCTAGCTTCGGCGTCTTGACGCACTGAATCCGTAACGGCAGTTGGTTGAGTAGGGAATGTTTGAAGGCGTTTCTAAAATAAAAAAATCGTAAAACATTTGTAGAGATATGACCTCCAGTAAGTAAACGTACTCTGTGGCAAAGTAAATATTATTATTGTGTTTCAAGTACCTTCACTGGAGCAGGTGCTGAAGAGGTTTCTTCCTTATCATTATTATTGTCAGTCAATCCCTTAATCTGAAGAGTTTCTGCGGTTTGAAGAAATGTCGGAAGTCTCTCCTGAGTCACATTTACTTGGCCATTATACATGAACTGGACAACGGACTGAAGATCCTGAAAGCTCACACCCTTGAGAATTACAACAGGGTGTTTGCATGGATTCTCCTGTAAAAAATTACAAATAATTAGTTGTATTTTCATCTCAACATGGAAAAGTTGGACTTTTATAATGAAGGAGCATGTAAATGTCACATAAAAAGCAAATAACAACTTGTACTGTTTACCTTGAAGGTATCCTTGAAGAACACAGAGCACGCTGATAACAGGACTTTATGAGCTTTAATTCTCTTGCCGTCACAGCTGAGAGTAACGTCTGTAAGCTCATCATCAACTCGAAGTTCCTCCAACGCATTGACTATGTGCTGCGAGTAGTTATTCCACTTGAGGGAAAACTGCTGATGTGGATGAGCCGAAGCCATTTTGAGGGAACCCGAAGAAGGCAAGATTTTGCCAGTTTAATTTCCAAGTTATCGATCCACGATGAACACAATATTCTATTACAAATCAATTAAAAAATCACTTAAATGAAATGCAAATCAACTCCACCATCCCCCATCATAAAAACCACTTCCAATCAAAATACACTGAACTTACCAAAACCCCACAGGAATCAAAGGACGCTTCCAGCTCCACTTATTCTCCTCTTCCCTCCAATCTAACACCTATTCCAACTAACACTAAT
The DNA here is from genome assembly GCA_034700605.1 of Willowsia nigromaculata. NCBI lineage: Eukaryota > Metazoa > Arthropoda > Collembola > Entomobryomorpha > Entomobryidae > Willowsia > Willowsia nigromaculata. Next base: position 5,417 of record JAQIXX010003861.1, read on the forward strand.
CGTCTCCCCTCCAATTAACTTTACCATTTACAAAAATTCCCTAAATAATCTGCTCAGCCCACACAGCCTATCCTCTGCTCTGATAAAGAACGCAGTTACGTAACAGCCTTGTTATCAAGTTTTATCGTTTGGAGTAGCTTCAAGTGGAAAATGGCGACGCGCTGCCAGTCCCTACACACCACACACTTCACAAAAATGGATTTTTTATTCGCTTCGCAGTCTCGCACAACTCGCTCCGCTCCTCTCGCTCGATTATTACGCGTTGTAGACTAGCCTGGCCTGGCGTTGTTCTATGTTCCGTACGTGTGAGGATTTTTGGATTGTGGAAGGCAGGACAGGAACATAGACTATTGGAGAACTGAGCAGTGAACGATGAACAACAACTCTTGTCTCCTCTCAACAGAACAGCAAGGCCGTTTTTTCCTCTTTTGTGTTCGGCGAGATTTTTTTTTTTCACTACTTGGTTGCCTCAGTCTATCTGCAGCTCTGCCGCTGCTGCTCCTCCTGTCCTGTTGTAAAGCTTAGGTTTAAGACTTGTGGTGCGACAAGGATGATGACGACGATGATGGAATAAAAAAATGGGGAGGGTTACTAGAAGGAGGGGAAGCTCGAAGAAGTAAACTTGCTTCTCATATCTTTTCTATACAATCCATACACTAATCCTCTCCGTTATCTTCGGTGTGTTGATGATGATGATGGCTTGGTTCTGTGATGTTGGTGGTGGTGTGGTGGGATCCTCGCGTTTTTCAAGTACAAGTAGTTGTTGTTCATGAGAGGAGTTTTGCTGTTGTTTGGAGCAAGAAGCGACTCTACTCTTTTGAGCTGATCGTCTCTCTGGTCAGTGAAGTGAGAGAAGCGCATAGCTGGGATTAAAGTAGGGAGGGATACATATGCATGCATTTTAGAGGAAAAAAACCTAAAGTGGTTGGGTTTTCAGAGCTGAGAATAGAAAGATGGAAGGTATGGATGGAGATGGAGTGTATGGTAAAAAGGGGAATTCTCAGGAATGAATGGACAAGTTATGAATTGCTGCGCTGATACATACATTCATTTTCATATAGATTTTGTATATGGTGGGGTGCTTGTTAGAGGTGAACTTTCGGATATCGGTTGAAGGAGTTAAGAATGATATGGAGTATATGCTATGCAGCTATGCATTGTTATGGCTGATGTACCTAAAGTTTAAAGCAATTTTTTTTTCTGTTTTTTTTTGGTGACTCCTCGCTTGATACACTACTGGACATTCTATTTTGGAGTGAATAGAAGGGAAGGGTCTCTTTGTAGTAGTATAATGGCTGGGTTGACTATCTATGTGCACCAGAACCAGAACCACCACCGGAGTTGCGATAAAAAAACGGGAGGATGCTGATTCCCTCATCTGCACTGCATACTTTAACGTGTTGAGTGAGAAGAGGAGCATTTAACAGCAGGGAATAAAATATTGAGAATGAATGATGCGCTCTATGCGCTGCTACTGCCGCTGCTCAATATTCTATTTTGTTCCTCCTGCAGCAAACCTTTTTTTTGGAGGCGTAATGTGCTGGTTTGGTTGCTGGTGCTGTAGAGATAATGATGGAGGAACATCTCGCATAAAAGTATACACTAGCATAGCATTTTACACAAGTGAACGACTCTGACACTTTCTGCAAGTTAAGTTATCATTAGAGAGTAACCCAAGTAAAAGTTGTCTGATGGGCGATACATAATGCATAGAAGCGTAATGTAAACATTTTCATGAAGTAAAAGAGATAAAGATAAATTGCGTGAAAGATAATATATATGGGTGGTGGATTGGACTGGATGGTCCATGTTCAGAGTTCAAAGCTGAAATTGAAAAGCGAATTCATGATGAGTGTGGTCTCTGAGCTTTCGTTGGAGATTTTTTCGAGATAAAAATGATTTTTTTGATGATAGCGATGTGGTGAGCCGTTGACGACTAAATGATGCTTGGTTGTAAAAGAAATACTGGAATAATTTTCTTCTTGGAATAACATCGAACAAAATGTTTTAGTCAATTCTTTGGATGGGTTGTTAGGTTAATTGGATTGGGTAACTAAAAGTTGCATTGCTGTCATACTAATATGCAAAGAGTTTAGGTTAGAGCGTTTGAAGCATCCTGTTTTTCTGCTTGCGTGAGATCTTTTTTTCATTGAGTCAGCAGTTCAGCTTTTTTCAATAATTTAGTAAGATATTATGCCAAGTTATCAAGATATGACGATAGGGATTATAACGAAGGGATGAAATATGAATGAGGCAATATGGAACGAGCTACAGGAGGTATACGCGATAACAGCAAAAATTTTGGAGTAGATACACAGTGGCTGGATTGTAGTGAAGCGAAATTTTGAGAAGGGGACTAGAGGACGTCGACGCTTTGTTTCGGTTTCCCCGAAAAGCGACTCAAGTTAATGTTTGCTATGATATGGTATTCGTTTAGTATGGTATAGTAGAAAGGGGTAAGGGTATAAGGAGCTTTCTTTGCAATTGGAGCTTAAATACATGGTGTAAATACCATATGCCAGTTGGGGTTACTGAAAAATTGGACTTCTATGAAAAACTCAGGTTTTTACACAAGTCCCTGAATGTATGTACACTTTATTTAAATTCTTAGTTATGTTGATATACATATGAATTTTATACATGCTTGCTTACTAAACGAAAATGAAATGTTTTGCATGAGGGATACTGTATGGGTTAAGAAATTTGTCACATTTCTGTAACTATATTATTATACCAAGCATAAAATGCTTCATGGTATTTTGGGATTCAGAGAATTATCGATAAGTTCCACTCCATAACACTGTCAATACTAAAGTAAGATTATCGCAATAACAAGTGGTATAAACAAAACTTGGATTTCAAGGTTTTTTATGCACTCTCTATGTAACCAACATTCCTGTAACATTATGAATTCATTATTAAAGCTGTTTGTCTCATTATGTTATTCCAATTGTTCATATCTGAAGTGTGAGTTAGTGAGTCTGCGAAGAAAGTTATTCTCGTTCTGAAGAAATACTGAAACATAATCCGATTAACTATCAACTATGTATGTACTTGCACTTCATAGTGTGCATCAGTGAACTATCATGCTATCATTCCTGCAGAAAATGCAAAGTTGTATGATGATGTTTTCCTATCCAATAAAAAACATGCATTAAATGAAGTTATGATCTAATGTTTTACATTTATGCATGTTAAATGGTAATGAGGAAACAAGCTACAGTAAATTTTCTCCATGAGAAAATAATGTCTGCTCTGCATGTCATGTCATGAATGTTTATATTTTTGTAAATGAAATTTCCGGAATGTTGAATCATGATTATGGTTCTGGAATGATTGGATATTAAAGTTGGCAAGTATGAAGTATTTCAGTCACACCAGCTAACTACATAATCAAGAATGCAATACGCGCTTGAATAAGTTATTGAGCTGTCGCTACTGAAAGTACAGATTTTGTACCTAATTAAATCAATCAAATGTGGGATTATTTTAGCACTCACATTTCTAATGATGATGTTAGATACTGAGATGTGTCAAATCTTTCTTTTTATGACTTTAGTTACGACCTTAAATTCAGTATTGACTTAGATGGACAATCGGATCTCAAACTACCCCGAGTAAAACTTTCATCTCTTCTGACTGCTGTGGTCATTGGCTAATGCTATATGCTGCATCATTAAAATAATCCAACAACGATCCAATAATACTTCCGATCGAGTAATCAGTGTAGAAAATTTTTAAGATTAGAAGAATAATTCTCACATTCTCCTTTGAATTCGTTATTTTCCTGCATTTACGAAAAAAGTGCTGAATAGGAAACTGAAACCAAATTACATGCAACATAAAACCGCATTCCCTTTGCACTTAACACTTTGTAAGGCGTATGTACCTGCATAAAAAAATGTTGGACATATTCTGAGAGTACATGTAAGAGATGCCGGTGAAGTAAATGGAACAGCAAACACCATGATCGCAAACTCAGGCCAGGCAATCTTGTTTCAATTTCTTTTATGCATAGACGTAGAGGAGAAGAATGAGAAAGAGGTCTTTGGTTATTGGACCCACCGACGGGCAGGCACCAAGAGAATTGCGCATTTTGTTGGTAAATATAGGCATCACGGTGGTAGGGTTTTGGTTTTGTTGATATGAAGTTTTCTCCGTTGTCCGTGGTATACTGCAACGCAAATCAGTCATATATCACCCGGAGCATTTTTCTTTCCTGTGAGAAAAAAAATCCTTTATATTCCTATCTGCTCTCACTTGCTACATTACACTGTTTCTTGTCTTCAGCACGACAACATACACAGCACAACTGATCTTCTTTCCCTTTAAATCTCTGCCACTTTACTTATGTTCCATTTTACATTCTAAAATACAGGAGAAGACTTTTTGTTTGGAAAAGGAAGTGGAGGAAGGGAGCAACGACCTTATTTACTCAGTCGCACGAAACAACACGGAAGAGTAGGAACGGGGCAAGAAAATAATTGCCATATACGCTCTTCTTCTAGTTACCTGTCCAAATAATACATTTTACATATAGCTAAGATCACACATCGTAAAAGGATCACTAGTGAGGAGACGTGAGGAGCACCTGTCATTAAGATTGGCTCCTTCCTACTTGTTACATTTTCCTTCAAATACCTCGGTTTTCGATAGTTTTTTGGGGAATCTGATTACTCGTGAGAAATGAGGATTCGCATTGAAATAGAGTGGGCAGGTCAGCCGTGGCGATGGCTAAAAACTGTACGGGCAATTGCACTGATTGACATGTGCATTGGCATACTCCTTGCGATGATGTACATCTATAAGTTGTTCTTCCCCCATCATGAACCAACATTCATACAATATGCCAGAACTCACAGGGAGCAAAGTAATTTCATTTTCAAATGTTAATAATTTTTAATTAGTTATTCATGTCATGTTTTCCTAATTTTGCAAATAATTGTCATTTATGATACAGTCGACTTAAGGCTGTTCTTGGTCTTCCTGGTGGCATCAAACATCATTCAGAGTATCCATGCACTTCGACTCTACATGATTGTCAATCAGGTAAGGCATTTTGTACAAATTGCTGTCACTGCTTTCTTCGCGTGGAATCATGTAATATTTTGCTCATGGAATGTCCACTTAACTTGTCATAATCTAATATTGCTTTCCAGAGAAAGGACCGTGAACCTGCTGAATGTTACAGTCGTGCCCGTCGCTGGTTTGATTACTCCGAGTTCGTCTACCTCTTTGCTTTTGTCAAGTGCATCATCACAATTGGCTATGTCTTCTCTGTGGCACCTCATTGTTGGATGATTATCCTTGCCGTGATCACCGTTCCCGAATTGATCTTCAAGTTGTGGGCATTCTACAGAGTTAATGGGTTCATGTATGACCTAAGAGAAAGCCTAAAGTTCATGCCACGATTCAAATTCATCCCTGTAACTGGTCATGGTCTTAACGAGGCTCTTCTTCTTCCACCTCAAATCAACACCAACTCTGACAAGGAACAACTTATCCAAGCCGATCTCAATGCTAACTTTCACCAGCTTGTCTAATGGACCGCTACCACTGAACTCTGGAACACTTGATTCGACAACAAATACTACTGGCATAAAATTGCATACACATTCATTTTTGAGGAGCCTATTGTCTAATCTGAAAAGTTGACAGAATAACGCTGCTCCTCCTTCACACATGCTTTTTTACCTGTAGAAAGCTTAGTTGAAGACTTACCATCCAGCTTTAATAAACAGCAAAATAGAACGTATGGCAGCCAGAGCCGTTAACATTTGAAATGATAAGCTGTCATAAAATTATGAAAAGCGAAGAAAATGACTTGTAGCTTTAATTTCGCATAAAACAGAGTAGACTCTTTTTGTAGAATAAACCAAGAAGGCGCACAAAATAAAAAAAATGTGTCTATAATTTGTCTGCAATCCACTTACTGACTAACATGTATTGAAAAAAGATACTGTTGATGTACCTTACTAACAATAAAAAACACTAGATTGTAAAATGAATACGTAGAATTTTCTACAAATATGAAGTTTAGCACTAATAATGTCAAGGTGGAGAAGTTACCGTTGCAGTTGTTGGAATGGGTGAACTGATTGTAATTCGAAGGACTGATTCTGAGACGAGAAAGATAAAGCAATTGAAAGATTACTTTAGAACGTTGTGTACCTTATCAAAACTTTTTGCCATAATTTATAAGCGTAGGCATATTATAATGAGAGAAGAATAGTAACATAATATGCTTCTATACAAAAACCTTGTTACCTGTATTTTATCTAGTTGTTAGATTAATTAAGAATTTCAGAATGGTCAGTAAAAAGAGATACTGAATTATAGTATTTTTAAATCACAACTAAGTTTTTGTATTTTTAGGTATTTATTATGTGAATATGTATGTATTTTTGTTGGAGGTTAACTATTTACTATTTAAACGCACAAAATAGATTAGGGTATTTCTAGTATCTAGCATATAGGTATTTATAATACGGACGGACAGTTAGCATTACAGAGGCATCGTTATTGCTGGTCTGGTAGAGATGACTTAATGTAGTGAACTATAATATAAATTATTGAATTAGCTTGCAGCTTTTAAACATTGCGTAATGATGGTGCTAGCTGGATGAGTTGAGTAACTTAGTGTGTAAAGTAAAATGTACTACCAACCAAGTATGTAGCATCACTGCAAAAATGTATTGTACCTTTTGAGAATGCAATAATGCTTGCAAGATGGAAGGAAAAATGTATGCAAAGTGCAGACATGCTACAGCTTGGTATTGGACATATAGTGAGCAGTTTTTAATAAATATGAATATTAATGTTGAAAGTAATGACGTTGGAGATTGTTCTTTTCGTCACTGTCCTTCATTGAATCTCATGAATAACTCATTTCATTGCGTATTTTGCATGGGAAGTTGTTGAAATGAAGTACGTTGCACTGTTAACATTTGATTCACTATCATTGCTGGTGATAACTCGTGGTGGACATGGGTGAAAGTGAAACCTTGTGATGTAATCACAAATAGGTTTTATGAGCGCTCTCAATTATTATTAGTCCTTAGTTGACCCATTTTACTTTCTCCTGCAGTAGCCATGCGACTTTTCACTGGAAGAGAGAGGCTCATCACAAAATTCCAAATAAATATTTTCACTTGCAAACAGGTAGTTATAATATAAGTTTTGATAATGAGAAAACCAAAAAAACCACAAGATATTGCAAGGAATGCGCAAAATTTGAAGGTTTCACAAGTACACTATACATACCTACATCTTTTGTAATTGTCAAAGTAAAGAAATGGACGACAGGGGGACATCACAGCAGCAGCGAAGACCTCGTTCCAAAGATCGTAGTAATCGTAGTGACCAGCGCGCTCCAACGTTTCAAGTCTTGAACGCTGTCCAGCCCAGAACGCATACCCATGGAAAGAGAGATTATGGTCATTATGGAATGGATTCTCCATCCAGTCATTACTTGACGAAAAATCCTGATCGAGCGACCAAGTATGAAAGGGATTCTTCTCACCTTCAAAAGAGATTGATTGGTGTACACACAATCGGCAATAAAAGTTCTGAGAGTGTGACGAGTGCCTGTCGTGGACCTGCTTGCAATTTTGCTACGGATTTAGGCTGTCGACATAATATCAACAGTAACAACATTGATGTTTTAAGTGAAAGGTATCATGCCCGGAGCACTTCCCCTGTCGATAGAATTTCTGCTCGACCCCGTTCCCAAAGTCCTCAAGATCGGGTGGTTATGGACGAGGCATCAGATTTAGTTGTTTGGAATGCATCAAAGAAAGCAAGCAGGTCTAATCTCTTGTGTCCATTGACAGACTCGGAGTATCGAAGTATAGCTGTGAAGGACACAAAGACACTTATGAAGCCGCCCAGGCCTAGATCGAATTCTGTGCCTGGATCTGGTTCGACGAATTACAATAAACAGTTTGCATCCAGTAGAAACCACCCTTCTGGAATTTCGGAAATCAGGAATAATGATGTTCTTTTCAGCGTGGACAACTTTTGTAAAGAGGCAGTCGAGCTGCTGGATGATTTTGCTCCTCCCCCAATGAATCCGAGTCCCCGTCAAGTATCTCCTAGCGGTAGTATCGCGTCCAACGCGACCTCATACTCTGTGCAAATCTCGTTGGTCACTCAGCAGCTAGAGGAAATTCAACAGGCGCAGAATGATGTACTGAAACACTTGGGGGAGGAAATTGCAAAGGTGACTGGGGAAAACGAGAGATTGACGAAAGAGCTGGAACACATTAGGTATAACGAGGTAGGGAAATACCCAACGCATTCCATTTCTTTGCCCTCTAAAAGAATTCTCGATTCATTGCTAGGAATCAAAATGAAGGACTCCTCAAAGTCGTGCACGATACAACAGACGAGCTCGAGAGAATGAAGCATATCTTCCGAACACGCGGCTTATCAAATAATCAGTTAGAAGCTAACACTCCGAGCAAACAAGCGATGGCACAGAATTTACACCTTCAAGTCCCCCAGCAGCAGTGTCAACCACCACAGCGGCCAAGTAAGCATCATTTACAGGGAACCAGTCAAGGGGGAAAGCGAGACAGCGTCACTTCAAGTAGTAGCAATACAAGTAAAAAAGCCCCACTTGGAGATGGTGACCCTGCCCTGGCACACTTGATGGTTGGCATGCAGGACGGAGAGGAAAATGTTTTTCTTACGCAAGGAGTTGAGTTACAGGTCAACAAACCAAAAAGGAAAAAGAGCAAGCAGCAAGTTGGGCAGCAAAATGAGCAGAGTAATGAAGATCGACAGGATGCTACTGCTTCAGGAGTCGAGGATATCAACGATGATACATCATCTTTTAGAAGTACAGACACGAAAGGTCAGCACAGAAGTTCGAGAAGAAAGCATGGAGGTGAACATCATCATCGCCACAGTCATCAACAAAATCCGCAGACCAATGGCCAAAATCATGACCCCCAGCATAGAAGAAGTCGAAGCCACAGTAGAGACAGACAAGCAACCAGCAAGTCATCTCGCACTTCCAACATTAGTCAGCAAAGTGATAAGAAAGTTAGACACGCGGCCAAGCCCGTGTATGTTTGTAATGACGAGATTGAGACGAGACATAATGGTTGTTGTTTTTTTCCATGCTGTGGGGCCAGCCCCAGACCACGATTAAGAACGGATAGTGTAGACGATATGGTATTACGTGGGTGTCCAGAATAAAAACCAAAAAATGATAAAAAATCGATCTGGATTGTGCGGTTTTATTAAAAAGGACAAATAAAATAGTTTAGTGAAATGACATTATTTTGTTTAGTAAGTTTAATGGTTACTCTAATATGGATCCACGCCTGCGCAAGGGTTTGGTTTGCCCTTAACTCTTTTTTGCGGCACTTCAACACAGTCCTCAGGTCTGAGACTGTATATCGGAGGTTGATTTCGTTCCAAAGCCATTTCATCACAAACCTGGCAGAGAGCTTCTCTAAACGTTTGATAGCTGACCCTTTCCAGGCCCTCCGGATCCAGACATTTGGCAGCTTCCCAAGTCCTGTCGATTTGCTCATGAGTCAGTGGAATATCTGCTAGACAGAGAAGACGACAAATCTGCTCCTTAGTCATTTCCTTGAATGCATCTCGAATCGTAATTCCATTAGCTGTGTACACGCTTGGAAATATGAGACTGTATGCGTCGCCATCATCCCCATAATTTGTAAAGTCCTTTGTGCTTTTGATTTTTCGTGGAAGTCTGTCTGTCCTCACACTCGGCATCCCGTTTACCCTCTGCTCCTTCATCATTTGGAGACAGTTTTGGGGGACGCACATGTTCGAGGTGAGATCTGAGTAGGTGGTTCGAAAATGTACTGAGCCGTTTGTATGCGGACAGTAATATGGCTTTAGAGTGGTTGTCTTGCAGCCAAACATTGGCTCTTCATATCCTTTCAGCAGGTCCATTAGTTTGTAATAATCAAGTTTATCGCAAGGAGCTGGATGAAAGATGCCTACATAGGCAAGCGCCTCCATAAAATCCTTTTCGTTCATGTTACGTGGAATCGCTTGCATTTGCATTGCTTTAATGAAAGGATCCCACTCCACTGTTCCACTGCAAGATGGATCCGCTGCAATGATTTCCTCGTAAAACTTTTCCAAGTCGGGACCCAAATCCTCTTTGCACACTTTGCGAACTCTGTCTACCCAAATTTTGAAGTTGCGCATGATAGTTTGTGCCTTGTCTGCACCAGGATTAGGGCATCGATTGAATATGATTTCCTGGACTGGCCTTTGGTCTGCATCCATTATAGATTTCTTTCCATAGACAAAATTGTCCCCGCGATGACGTCGGACACATGTGGGATCCCGAGACTGGCCGAGTTTTGGGTACCGGAAGTCGAGATGATCTGCATACAGTTTGCTCACGTAGATAGGGTCAGGATTGCAGGACCTCCACGTGGAAATGATCTTTTTTGTCCAGCGACCAGCTATATCGTTGGGGGTATGCATTCCAAAGGTATCGTGCCTGGAGAAGCCTCCTTCATAGTTCCTGCAGATTTGCTCGCCTGGCTCATAATCGCCATGTGTGAACTTGTACAAGGGCTGAAACTCTTTCGCTTCCTCTTCAATTTGGAAACGGGACTTTGGCGGATTGACAAGAATGCTGGCGCTAATGCTCTTGTCACTTGGCTTGCCAAACGCAGTTTTTTCAGGGTCGATTTGTGGGGGAAGACGTTCCTTCTGATCATGAGATTTGCCAATTGGCCTTAATTTGTTAGACTCATAAATAGACTCGCTCACGTCGTTCATGAGTTGATCCACCCACTTTTTAGGAGGGGGATTGACAAGATTGGTAGCAGGTGTATGCTCGTCACTCAAAACTCCATGAATCAGTTGTCTGGGATAATCTACATCTTGAGCTGCGCCATAGTGGATCCAGGCCTGGCCTGTGATTCCAGTTTTGGCTTGTCTGAACCGGCGGTCTACACATTGTAAGGATTCATCAGTATTGCACCATCGGAGGGCGCTTTTTACTCCAGCGGATGCTCTGAGTCGTTCCCGAATCTCCTGAATAAAGGGGTCAGGATGAATTCCACGAGTATCATGAAATTGGTTCCCCTCAGTATGCTGGTAGCATACACCACCTTCCGCTTGGAACTTTTCTAGTTCTGCAACGCATTTCGGACACTCGCATTGTCTCTGATGGATTGTTGTAGAGTCGTAGCAGCTGCCGGGGGCAGTGGGATCATGAGCACCTGCTGTACAGGCAATTGGTTGACAAGTGGAAAATGACTATAAGGTTGGCAAACAACGGGTTAGTTTTTAAGATTATCGTAGTCAGATTATCGCCACGCACACGTACATAATAGAAATTTGGACTCATTGTGCACTACCTCATCGAAGCCAGGGCAAGGTGGAGGCTTGCAGCATGGATCCACTCCAGGTGTTCCAATCACAGGTTGTACCTGATAATGACTTTTATTCTCATTTGGATATGCAACTGGGAGGAGAGGAATCGTCTTTGGTTCAGGACAAGGACAAGTATTTTTTTTGGTGTTTTGTATTTTTTTCACAAACACCATTGTTATGTACTTTTATACTCACTATTAAAGAGTTGTGTCATATCAGTACGAAATGAGGAAGCTAATACATCAAATTCGAGTTTTTAATACACAAAAGAGTGCGCAACAGATTGCCGCAAAATGACTCATCAAAAGAATTTGCATTTCATTTTTATCTTGGTTGGAAAGGAACAAATATTTCCAAAATTTCATAGACATTTTTGACTGGATTCGAAAGGAGTTATGCCACGACAACCTGTCGGACTACAATTGGGTATTCAAGACTCTTGACCACCTCATATTTAAAAAATTTACATGCATAAAAAGTAGCAAAACTATCAAAACTTTTTTCTATGCTTATGCAAAGCTTGGCTGTTGGCATACCTAGGTATTTCACTTTAAAATGTTAAAGTGCTAAAAACAAAGAAAAGAAGCAACGATGCCACGCATATGATTTTTTCTAGAAAAAGCTAGATGAAAAAATAATCGACTGGAATGCAGAAACTAGTGTGCCGTGTGCCATTCGGATGTTATAGTAGAATGTGAATCTGATTTGGCGATAGATAAAAATGATGGAAGTAGTATGTTTGTGATAATTAGATTAGAAGTGCAAGGTTGCTGAAAGAGTTCTTTTTTTTACGCAAGAAGAGTTTTGCACAGACACAAAAGTGTAATGTAATCAAAGCAAAAATGTCATATCTCTAGTGATCTACAGGAGTAGCTGACTAGAAGTAATTCATGAAGAAAATTACTTCGCCTGACTCATTACAGACAATGCGATGCCAAATATAATACTCTACTCTAGAACTACCGCCATATCTCTTCAATTAGACACATGCACATACAAAGAGCATTATTTTAATTGAAGCAAGGTGCTCTCTTCATATTTGAATTCCTCATCTGGTTCATTATCACCAACATCCTCACTGAATATTAAGTTAACTTTCAGTCTAAATATTTATAAAAATAATATTGATTTTCATTCAACCGTGGTTCGCAAGTCATTGACAGCTTTGAACTCCTCTTCTCACTCACTTCATATGGTAATTAGCAGAGAACGAGATTTTAGGATTTGTCCTATTCTTTAATATTTCACCTATCACAAAATCATTTGGCATGTGAATGA